>SNQJ01S0161236.1:0-21614 GCA_010110895.2 Picea sitchensis | reverse complement strand
AAATGAACCTGTGGATGATTTGTTTCAAAGATTCATGCAGATTTATTGTAAATTTCTTGAAAGTGACAAACCCTCAGAGAAAGAAATTCTTGATTGGATTGCATATCTTGTAAGTATTTCTAAAGGGTGCAATCTAGGTAATACACATATCTTTCATTGACAAGATTCAGATCTGTACGATGAATATTTAGTCACCTCCAATCCAAAAGAAATATTTTCAAACATACAAACCATGCTATATTACCCTCATAAATATGATACTCTACAATCTAATTTCAATGAATAATCCAAGGGGAATGATTGAAAATATGATTTCAAAATTGTATTAATTAATGAATCAATTAACAAAATTGTTGTAGATTTGAATGATGGTTTAGCATTGGGAAGCATAGTAATGGAAGAAGGAGGGAACACTATTTATAACGAGCACTTTGTTGCAACTATAAGTGAATTTCTATCAGAAATATTAAATCCTTTAGTCTATATTGGGAACAAACTAGTGACTCTATTTTTGCAAATCATGGATATGATTTGATCTGTAAAAAATCTCGTATTCATGAAATACATTCAATATCAGAATTTGAAGATATTCATTCTCTTTATACAAATTTGTTGGTGATAATCACCCACATGAGCACCCACTTGTTTATGATGCAATGAAATCTTTACATTACTCTTTCAATGATAAAATATTGAATGATAAATGAGAACAACAATATTTCTAAGATTTTATTGATCAAAGACTCATTCTTAATGACAGTCCATCTAGGATTCACATTATTGAAAGTCCTTTTCAATTTGAATTTATGGAACACATTCAAATACAGTTTGATCATGACAACCATGTTTTCAATGAGTATTTTCTGTTTCAAAATTGATTGTGAACATTGATACACCATTCATTGATCCCATGAAATCTTAAATTTCTAATCTCAATGAACAAATGTTAATAAAAAAGGATGAAAAGTATTTAGAATGAAAAAAGTTTTCAGATCCCCATGTAGAAATCACACCAAATACACAACTTGCCACCATGAAAGACATAAGAAACATCAATCTGATCCAAGAATCATTGTCACTTATATCAATACCTTATTGCAAGTTAATCTTCAGGGGTAGTCACATCACTCATCTTTGATTTTTTTTTTCTCAATACTTTAGCACTCCTCATATAATTTTGATGATGCTAGAGGAGAGAGCTTGGAGTCATCCTTTCTTCAACATTTCCCTCAAACTAGCATGTACAATTATTCCTCTTAGCATGTGGGTTATGTAAAGTGTGGGCCCAGGGAAACTCTCTTAGATAATGAGTCACTTCGGTTTTTACGGATAGTTATGTCAGGTTCTCATTGTCTTGCTTTGAGTGGGCCCATGGAGACTTTCTTAGATAATGAGAAACTTCGGTTTCAATTGATGGTTATGTCAAGTTCTCATTATCTTTCTTTGACATTTGGAATAAATTATACCAATGATATTAAGACTCCCCCACAAGGAACATTTCAAGTAAATTTCATACATGAGTCTCATAAGGTATGCCACTCATTTTTAAATTTCTTCCAACAATTATATGGTGGTCATTGAAAATTCTATGATGAAATTGAATCTAGGTTGGAGGTATCTTACATGTCTACATTTTCCATGAATGATAACGTTACCAACTTTCACATGCTGGATAAAGATTTAATTGATTCAATTCTTCGCATGTTTGATCTCTTACTACTCGAATTTTTGCTATTGAATTTTGACAAACATGTGGTTGCAGGTTTGGAGTTGCTTGAATGGCTCCATTGGCACTATGCTTTCACATAGTCCTTTTTTAGCTAGTGTAGGATAGAGTAGGAATAAGAGTAGTATAGTTCTTTTTATTTCCTTTCTTCTTGAATATTATATATTTTTTCTTCCATTTCTTCTTGTGTAGTATGTATTTTGGCTTATTTTGGTCTTGAATAAAAGCCTCCAATTGTCATTAGTTCATGTTGCGACTCAAGATGGTTTATTTTAATCCTAGTTTATTTTTTCATATTGTTATCACACAATTTGTACTTGTTCAAATCCCAAGACAAGTAGGGGAATTTGGCGTAACTACATGATAACCTATCAGTATCTCCTTAACAGGAAATCCCCACATTTTAGGGATAGGCATGGTTCATCCCAGGAGAGGCATCCCCGGTAACCTAAAGGGATGGAAATATAAGGTTATTGTCAAGTTTATCCCCCCTCTCATTGGTTACCAAAATCACAGGGTCTATGTGTAAGAGATTGAGGAAAATGAAGAGTAATTTGTGTACCCATTTGAAACAAGAACAATAGAGCGTATATATGGGAATTTCCAGTACAAAATGATAGTAAATCCTCAAAAGATGATAAACAATGTGAATATAAGCTAGATGATATAAAATTTCAGCAAAATGAAAGTTTACAACGACAAAAAGTATTTTGTAACAACGACAAGAAATATGCCTCAGAATTTCTTGAAAACACAATTAAAATTTAGTATTAATCACATAGATTGATTAGCAGTTGTCACAAGAAAATTCTAGTAGGTTTAGCTAGCAATTAAAGTTAGTTATACAACAAATTAACAGTAATTAAGGTGGTTGTAGCAGTGTTTTGCAACATCAGCCACTAAGTTAGTGTTTTAAGCCAAGTTAGTGTTAGGATATGTTAGTATAAGCTTCAAAGAAGAGAGTGTAATATTTTTTTTGATCAAATCCTTCAACAATATCATAGAAATCGGTTTCTCTTGGGAATATGGAGTCAATTATAGCAGCAAATTATATTGGAGAAAAATGGCAATGATAATATTGTCCAAAGGACAAAATGATAGATGCTAAAAGTGTTGGAAATTCACATCCTCTAGCATTAAAGCCTTAAAGATGGATTCTACTAGAGCATAAGCACTTTTAGGCCCTAACGTAACCCTCTCTCCTTGAACTATTAAAATATATATATGCAACAAACCTCTAAAGTAGGGCTCCTAAAGTGATATCACTTTAGGGCTTTAGGAGCCTAGTTTAGATAAGGTATCCTTGACAAAATAGAAGGTGGAATAAGATAGAAAAAGGAAGAAATAACTTATTCTCCTTTCCTATGGTTTAAAATAAGCAATTTCATAATATTCAATATGAAGCAAGTAAAGTTAACCACAAAAATTCATTGTATAAAAGAAGTTGTAGAATTTTACTTACTTTCACCAAGAATAATCAAGAATAAACCCTAGTTTAACACTTCACCACCACAAAATAGCCAAGTAACATCTAAAGAAGACTCTCTAAGAATGTGCACACTAGTAATTTCATCAAAATAGCTTCAATACGGAAAAATGTTTAAGCCAAAGTCCTCTTGTGAGGAAGTGTTATGTGAAAAATGAATTAGGCCAACCATATTTATATGGGAAATCCTGGCCTAATTACCCAAAAGTTGTGTATTTTCACAGTTTTGAGCCTACTTCTTATTTTGCTCATTAAAATAAAAAAATTAATTCAATTTTTTACAAAATGGTCCTTAAAGGGTGATGTCATGCCCCTTTAGGGTGACATTAGACTTCCTAAGTGAAGTGTTGGGCTGGAGAAGCATAGTGCTAGGCCTCCAAAGACCATATACCATCTCCTCAACTTCCAAGTATCAGGTCACGAGCCATCCTCCACCACAACTCATCTCCATCAAGGGCTATAATGATGTCATATGATAGTAGAGGGACGTCCAAGCCTCTAAAGGATAGCATCCAGGTGTAGAAGGACCAGCACTAGTCTCCTAGCCATCCCATAGTGCCTCCCAAGGAAATGAACTCCTCCTCTGCTATGCAAATGGTGATCAGAATATAGCTCCAGGCATAGGTTCTCTGCATCCATCTCTGGGCTCTAAAGCCCCCATGAAGGTCCGAACAAATCATCTCCTCATGAACACCTGTCCACCAGGAAAGGTCCTGCAAAGACAAACATAGACGCTCTCCAAGGGTCCATAAGTCACAGGATCGTGCCAAATAATCCACATCTAATAATCAAACCACCCAAACATGTGCACCAAACCCCCCTTTTCAAACTAAGAAGATGCTCAAAGATGTTATACAATTTTTCAAATTTAGGTGTGGGAGGGGTGTCAAGGCATCCTATTGGGCCAGTCATTCCTCAATTCAAGGGTGTTTTCCAAAAGAAAACCCATCTAAGTCATGTAAAGAGGATAAGGTGGATGTGGGTAATACCTTTGGGCATGGGGTTCATGACACAAAAGGGTTTGTATTGTCTCATTTATGGGTGCCTTTGTAGAGGGTGTGTTCCCTTTCGTCCGCAATGAAACATTTTTCCAAGCCCATTTATTGTCATTAAGTAATTAAAGTACAAAACAATTGGGTACTCCAAATGGGTAACATAAAACTTGTGAGGAATTTCCACAATATCACTTGAAGGGAGAGGTACGCAAAGTGCCATAGGGGTAAAAAAAAGGTTGTAACACACTTGTGTAGATTCCTCAACAAGTGGGACATCTATATAATATGAAAATGATTTTGCAGGTCTTATGCTTTTAAGAGAAAATGCTTCATTATTTCTCAAGACCTCTTGGGAAAACATCTAGAAGGTTTACAATTTGAATTTTATCTTTTTCTAGCTACATTCCCTCTAGGCCTTTAGCCCCTTCTTCCCATGAAATGAGGTACAATCCCTTATTGGGTCAGTGTACCTGAAAATCTAAAAAGACGAGGAAACATAATGGAAAGAGAATGAAAGGTGATAAGTATGATCGGTAATGGATGATGAATCTTCAAGGAACCCCCCAGTAGAAACCTATCCCCAAGGGTGACCAACTTACTAGGACAAAATGACACCCACCAAGGTTAAATAAGGAAAAGAGTATAATTTCCAAGCAAACGTTCTGTAATCAAGAAATAATTCTTTGCAAAATTTTCAAATGCTTCAATTATTAGGGTGACACTTACCATGATATGAGACTTATTACTTCATGAAGAAAGACATATTTTCCTCTGGGGCCATGCCAGTGTGATGAATGTTTCTCTATTGTTGGTGATGTATGATGGTGCATCAATGAATAAGAGGGGCCTTGCGGGGCCATGCTATTCAATCTAGCTCTCGACACTCCATGTTTTCTACCTGTGGGGCTCAAGAAATTAAATCCATAGTTACCCCTAATGTGAGGGTTAACACATATGATTTATCTTCCCTTTTCATTAATGCATTTCACTTTGTTGTTTAATTTGAAGCTTGGATTAACTATGGTTTACATTCAGATTCATGAGGGAACCATGAGAAAAATCATTTGAGAATATTCAACTGGAATGTTTACTCACTTCAATATTAGTTACCTTACCATGAATAGATGGATATAAATAAGCTAGAAGAGTATTATCTTAATTTGTTGAACAAGTACCTGCTATAGAAGACTTTACTTTTCTAAGAAATTGGAATAAAAAAACTCATGATAATCAAAGTGAAGAACTTCATCAAGTAGCACTGAATGGATTTCCTTTCATATTTCTCGACATATGATAAGTCTAGGAGAACACTTAACAATATCGACTATCTGAGTTCTTGGTGCATAAATCAGTGGAAGTGGTTGTTAGTTACATAGGTGATAAAATATGCACAACATCAATAATATGATGGAAAAGGCTCACTAGCCAACTCAATTATATTCACACCAATGGTACATATTTATAGTACAATGGGTGATGCCACCTCAAAGGAGAGATTTTCTCTAGATCCTAAAATCAAGCGATGATAAGGCTAGGCAATCTCAACTAACTCACTTAGTCATCATTGAGGATAAATGATTATTATCCTAAATGAATAATACAAATTATGGTGACATGAAGAATTTGTGATTGGTAAGGTAATCCATAGGCTAGCAGTCCCCCCCTCAATCGAATGTCTAGCTATCTATACCAGCTAAGCTAAAAGTTGATATGATGGATCTTTCATAAACCTCTAATCTAGGCTTCAATGAAAAATATTCCTGAAAAAATGTTAATCTAGATGCTGACTGGTTTATCTAAAATGAACTAAAAGAGAGCTAAGATATGGAAGTGAACAACTACAATTTCCAAACATTCCCTAACCGCTTGATAATTCTATCATTTTTCCAAGTATTTGAGCTAGAATAATATGATGTCTTCTGCTAATTGGTGAACATGTAGTATCACCACTCTACTATCAGTGTATCACTGAAGTTCTCTTTGAATCTATGGTTTGGGATGACCACTAACAAATTGATACCATGTATCTAATGGTTTTGGATGACCACAAACCAATTGACACTTTTAGTTGTCCAACAACATCCCAATGTATCATGTGTATGATTCAACTGCAAGACATTGAACCATAATTCTGTCAAATTCTACCATCTATGGAATGCAGTTGTCCATTAGAAATATTTATTGTTGTGACGTTCAGTCTGGAAACCATATTTAATTCCATCATCAATTCCCCCCTTTTCAGTTGAGAGGAGAGACCACAAGTGGTTTCAAGAACTATCTTCACTTGATTTTTGAACTCCCCCCCCTAAGGTGCAAGAGAGTTACACTATCAGTTGCAACATTCGTCTTTAAATGAGATCAAATTCTTTGGTAAGAGTGAAATAATCACTTACATGTTGATGACCACTGTGAAGGATAGATCCACTCATTGTGAATCTTTAATCTTGCAATTTTGTTTCTCTTAAAGAAATTCTTTGTTGAATGATTCTTCTTGCCACAATGGTAACAAATATGGATATCAAAATAATGATTCTCTATATGACCAATTAATTGCAATGTTGGCATTTAGCATTATGATGTTGAACGAGAACAAGTGAAGTTGATACTACTTGAAGGAATACAGGACTTTGGAAATGGATTGGTCTGGAATAATAAGGAATATGAAAGGTAACTTGTCATATCCAAGTCCTGTTATGTGATTTTTGTAGCTGATTTCCTCCCAAGGTCTGATGATGGGCTTGGAAAGAGTATTCTGAACTTGTTTCTTTGACGTCTATGAAAGATGATTTATTGTAGGTTGTTGTATCATTGCAAGGTTTTCTTCACTGAACTCAAAATAAAACTATTGAAATGTATGCTCATGAATAACTTCATTTCATCTACATCTGGAGTTTTGTTATTGAGTTTCGCCTTCATTGAATGTTAATCAAAATCATCATCGTCATCTTCATTGAAAAGAGGGTTGTTCTAAACAAAAACTAGTTCAGAACACTTCACTAGTTGTTTATTCTTTAGAAGTATTTGATCATGCTGAGTTTGAGTTTGAAGTAGTTCTACTTTGGCTTGTGTCACTTGCAAACAAGTTAGAAAATATTGAATAGTTTCTTTGTTTAATATCACTGTGTTGTCTTCAACAGTGAATACTAGAGTGTTCAATAACTCTATAATTCTAGATTTCACTCCATTTTAACTCGCTTACTTGCACTTTACGTTAACTTGAACTCGCTCGCTTGAATTCATTCACTTGAAATTTCTATATTTCACTCTAGGCTCGCTTGAACTCTTTTTCTCACTTTCACTTCACATTTTCTTTTACTAGTTTGAGTAACTTGCTCGCTTGAATTCTTTTTCTCACTTTCACTTCACATTCATTTGTACTAGTTTGAGTAACTCACTCGCTTTTTTCCACTTATAGGAAGTTGAGGATGTTGGTTACCACCAAAAATGCATCCTAAAAGTATTACAATGGTTTAAATTTCAATCACTCAACCTTTTCAAGATAGATTCAGGAATATAATGACACAAGAAAGTCTTGGGTGTTGAATTAAACTGAGAATGCACCCAAAAATTGAAATGAAATTCAACTTGATTTGATTGTACACTTACAAAAAACTATAGTTGAGCTTGATTACTTACAAAAGAATACTATTTACAAGTTTACAATGAATTTTGACTTGAATTTGAATGTATCTTCAAAATTGATGATGCTATGATGATGTTTTTCAATTCAATCCTCCTTTGATTATGGGCTTGATTTGTTCATTGATGGAGTGCTTGAATATGAAGAAAATTATTGATTGCTTGAATGGTATTAATTGTGTGCTTGAATGACATTAATTTATTATTGAATTTCATTTCTTTGTACAATGAAAATGTTTTTTGGGACAAAATAAACCGAAATCATCCATAAAAAAATCATCCATGAAGCATGAATTTTCATGAGAGTGGGTGTGGGCCACATAGTGGCCCGTGTTGTTGGCAGGTCGTTCACTAGTGTGGTGGTGTGGTGTTTCAACTTGTGAAGTGGATTTTATACTCATCAACCCCTTTTATCCAACAACTACATATCAATGGTGCGGTCGACGTTAATGAAATTTTAAAACCTTGTCTATACGATGACACATGGTCTCCTCTACAACAAACTCTTCCAAAAACCTCTATGCAACTTCTTTAATGAGAAAGGTCATTTAGGGAATTATCCATTCATTCAATCACTATGTTATCTCTCTATAATTTCTAGAGGTTGTAGAAGGAAGGACAAAGGTAACCACACAACCACTTTGGAAGCTGGGATCAAGCCATGCCATCTTCAGAGAGGGATCTCTCTCTAAGATTTAGATTTGTTTAGATTTAAATATTAGGCTAGTTATGACAGTTCAAGATTTGTTTGTTTGTTTTGAATTGTTTGTCTGATTGAATGCTAAAATTACCATTAGGCTACAGGGTCTGTCTCTTAAAATAGGAATCCGTTTCATATTTTTATTAGGTTTCTTCACAAGGAAAGGTAGTTAAATTGTTTGGATTTGGTAAATTTGTATGAAGTGAATAGGAATAAGTGAAAGGAATTCAATCAATTAAAAGAGAAATTAAGAATTTGTTTTACTTAATTTCAGTTGAAAACATAGAAATCATTCAAAGCCAGAAACAAAGTATATTGAGACAAATTTTGTTAGCCAACCTTCTTTTGAATAATTAGGATTAGAAACACATAAAATGATAACAGAGAAAGGAAAAGATAAATTAATGTAAATGCACTTCACCAACAGTTTGAGACAAGAATCCTTTGAATGAGCCTTTTTATTACTGATTAATCCGCTTGAATCTTACAAAAAATAGTTTTCTTGGATGAAAACATCAACCCTACATACTTCAAAATGAGAAGTATTTATACATGTATTTACAAAAGATCATGTCATAAATGATCAGGATATATTTTAGGAATATCTAAACTAACTATATCTCTAGTTACAAAAATATGGGAATCTTTCAGATCTGCTCAGATTTCTGGTGCTGATTTGATGGAAGTTGTTGATCATCTATCCCTTTGACTTCTTCTTAGCTATTGGTCCTTGCTGATGAAAAGTAGAAAACATCTTTACTCAACTCACAGAATTTGTCCCACCTTTTATTCTTGGGATTGACATTTTGAGTAATTTCATGTAAATTTCATCTACCTCAGTGTATTTAGCAAAAGTGGGTTTGGTGATGAAAATGTGTTTGGTCTCATGTTGAATGTTCAAATCAAAATGCAATGTTTCCAGAAATTCTTTCCCAGTGATGACTCCTTGTATTCCTGAGAATTTTGAATTGTCTTTTGCCACTGTCTTTAATTTCTGGTTATAATCAACCAAGGTAATTAACTTGTCATTAATCACTAATAAACTAGGTAGTCCTTTCTTGTTTAGCACCTCAAACTTGTTGAAGAACTTCTGCACACCTATGTCCATAACCTGACATTTTTCTTCCAATTGCAAGAGGAGTCCTTCCTTGGTTAGAACCTTTTTGATTTCCAGGATAGTTTCAGTTCTGTCTTCTATCTCTAGCTCTAACTCCTGTTTGTTTTTAGAATTTAGAAACCTAATGAGATCTGTGGCTTCTACTGTTTTTTCTCCCAGTTCTTCCTTGATTATTTCAATGGCTCCTCTTGATTTCTAAATTAACTCATGCTGCTAAAAAATGATCTGTATAGAAGGCCAAATTTCTGTCATGGATTTATTGATGTCTATCCATATATTTTCCTTAGCTTGGGCTAAGGTATTAGCCATGGCCATTTCTTTCCCTAACTATTGTATTCATTGGATTAGCCTCTGATATTTTTGTATTTATTCCATATGACAAGTCTCAATCCTTGCTTTCTCTTCCCATAATGACTTTACCTGATCCGGATTATTTTCGGCACGAAATGAGAGCGGAGATATAATAAAGAAATGCACAGAGATACTGCAGATATTCAATAATATAACATAAATGTATCAGAGATGCAACCATAAACACATATATACCTGATGTGCAATTTAATGTCAGGAGAAATGTAATACAGAGGTATGAAAATCTGAGTAGAAGACTACATTTAGAATGACTTATCCTAGAAGGGTGGCTGACTCCTAGCATTCATAAGGAAGATGATTACAATGAGGATTGGAAGGCCTTTTTTGATAGGCAGGAATGCCAAAATTCCTAGACATCCAAAACCTAACCCTAGGAGATGGCTTAAAAGTCTGTTGGACTGGTTTGGGTAGTTATTTTATCAACTTCGAGTGCAATGTTGCTCTGATCTCCGTTTTGTGTCAATGATAGCTCATTGGAAAGGTATCGTCGGGGAGATTCATTTTGGGGGCTCAATAATGCTCAACTATAATTGAGAACCTCAATCATGCCTCAACTATAATTGAGAACCTCGATCTAGAAAACCCTTCATTTAGGCCCTCAAAATGGCCAGGAAGTTAAAACACACACTAAAATAGTAAGTGCAGAAAGTTGTTTTGAATGGATTGGAAAAGATTGGGTGGCCTAGGTATCTGGATGATCACTGCACTCATAAGGCTTAATGGTCCCCATTGCATTGAGTTCTCGAGGGAGAGGGAAGCGATTCTTGGTCGAGATCTTGGTGATCTGCTTGCCTTGCTAGAGAGGTCGTTCTTAACTTGTTGAAGGCTATCACGAACCTTTGTTTGGAAGGTTTGGACCTTTAACCAGTCTGGCTATTTTAGATGACGTGTGTCGAAGGAATCTTAAATTAGCACTTTGCTACAACCGTCGACACACTTTTGTTGGATAGAAGGTGCTTGGGCCAAAGGTGTGGTGGTTGCAGTATCCTTATTTTCACCATTTAGGCAGGTGCTGGGAAGATGGTGCATGGCAGGTGCTACCTTGCCTTGTTTAGGTGGAAATAGTTATAGACTTACCTCTGGCGGTATCCCATAGAGATGACCCCAAGGTATGTGACCGCTACAGGTTGAGACTTGCAACTGAATAGCATGGCGTTTCCATATATGGCTGGCCCAAGAACATCACAGACATCGATTGGGGTAAACATCACATAATACCTCATCCTTGAAGGTTGGATAAGCGACCAATCGACACTATTAAGCTAACGAAGATCTAGATCCTTGCTTAAAACCGCGATGCTATATGGTTCTTGGGTGTGGTGTTGTCGACAATCAAGCTTGTTTGGCGACCTCACATTGAGATGAGGTTCTTACGGCTTCCACTATCAACAATAAAATCTGTTGAGGGTTCCATACTTACATCTATGAATGAAAAGGCTCCCCTCTTTTAGATGTTGTTTCCTTGGTTGAATTATTCGCGGTCGTGACAATAGTTATTAGAGGTCTAACGTCGATGATACATCTTTGATATTTTAGTCGGTCCCGAATCGGGGAGTTTAGCTCCTTGTCTTTGATCTGATACAATGGTATACGAGGGTATTCATCATTGGTGTTGGGCCAGGGGATTTAATGGAAATCGCACCATTTTGATGTCCTTCTTTGTCTTCCCTGGCCCTTCTTTTCTGTGGCTTGGGTGGTTTTAATTTGTTTGTTAGGAGGGTTGTAAGTGTCCTTTTTGGATTTATTTGTGGATTTGAGGCCGAACTCCCATTTGATACGGTGCTTAAATTTTTTGCTTCCCGAATTTTATAGCATGTCGATAGAAATACTGGTGATGGGAATGCTGAAAATCCATTTAGGTTTGGATGTATATATGTAGACTGTTGTGGTACTTGAGCACCAGATTTTGCTCAAATTATTTGATACCCAGTTTTGTGTGTAAGGTATGGAAATTATTGGTGAACTACTCTGGAGCTGGCTTGGCCTTTCTCTTGTCATGATTAATGGTCATCATGTACTAGTCTCTTGGTTGCCAACGGTGAAATATTGTTCCTTTAAATGCAGAATGCAGTGACAGGCCCCATATTCGAACCCTCTGTGGAACTCGCTTCTCTCGATGAGTTTCCCATACAATGTTTGACATGGGGAGCTGCCAAAGGAGTGTGAAGGTGATCTTTTCCTTGTGGGAAAAAGTATGAGCGAGAGGAGAAATAACCTTCTAGCAGTTAGCATTTATCTAGAATACGCGTATTTTACCTTCAAATACGAGTGTAAAATTAACAACCTTTGAGGTGCCTTCAAAGTGGATACTTGATGAAGATGAGCCTGATTCTATCAGGAGGCATTAAAGGATGTGGGAAAAAAAATTCATCATTTCGTCCCTCTTGTCATTGACTTGCTCAACAACGGTAAATAGAATGTTGCTCATCATTTTCTTTTCTTAAGCCATTGTAGAGGGTTTCTTGGTGTCACGAAGTGAATTTGCTCTACTCAGAGACAATCTTGAGACTAACTTGTTATACTCGGTCTCCGTCAGGAACTGCGAAAAATGATCAAGAACAACACACTCATTCTGTGATCCAGTTAAATTTTATTGAAATGAGGCGGAGATATAATAAAAGAATGCAGAGGTGTGGATATTCAATAATATAACAGAAATGTATCATAGATACGTATAAACCACCGGACTATCTTGATACCACGATTTCTATTAATGGAGTATGCGAGGCTGTAAATCACAGTGAAAGACTACCGTAGAATGGTGGCATCTTATCGAGAAGAGATGTGACGACTACCATTAGAAGATGATTTACAATGGGGCTCCGAGAGAAGAGGAATTTTTACAATATATATGGGAATGCCAAAAGTCATAGAAATAAAAAAACCTAACACTAGGATATGGTACCAAATTCATGTCGACCATTTGGGTAAGGATGGTACATCAACTTCCCGGAACCGTGGCATTTTTATACGATCTCCATTTTAGGTGTGTGATAATACCGTTTGAAGGTATCATCAAGGAGTTTTGGGGGATCAATCATGGCTTCGAATATTATTGAGAACCTTGATCATGAAAAACATTCATTTAGGCACCTCAAAATGGCCGGAAGTTAAACACTAAAATAGTAAATTGCCAAAAGTACTTCTAGAGATTGTTTGTGCAGTTGGAAAAGGTGGGTGGCAGATATCCTGGATCAATCCTCCCTCTTTGGGAAGCAATGGCCTCCATTGAGTTGATTTCTACCGGGAGGCGATTGCTGAATCTGAGATCTTGATGCAAAACTTTCCTTCTTTGGAAAAGTGGCGTTAGCTTAACTGACTTGAAGAATTTATCACAGACCTTGGTTTGGAAGGTTTGGACCTTTTTAACTAGTCTGGCTATTTTAGATGGTTGTGTACAGAAGGAATCTTCATGCTACAACCTTGTTGACCTGCATCTATTGGATAAACAGTGTTTGGGGAGAGGATGTAGTTGTTGTAGTGCCCTTCTATTCCCCTTTTGAACAGATTATGGAGAAGATGAATTTTGTAGTATGAAACACTACCTTGCAACACTATTTATTTTGGAAAATAGTCAGAACTACCTATTGTACTTTGTAGGGTTTACCTCCAAAAGTAACAATGACACTATGGGGTTGAGACTCATAGATAGTGTGGCGTTTCCACATATATGGTGGCCGAAGAGAACATCATAGACATCCGATTGGAGACAGCATCACATAATACCTCATCCTTGAAGGTTAGGATGCCATAGAACAATCGACTCTGTTGGTGACACGATCTAGATCATGGCGTACAGATGTTAACATGGTTCCCAGACGTGGTGTTGTCGATAATCCTAATTGTTTGACAACCTCTCTTGAGATGATGTTCCGGCTTCTTCTCAACAATAAAATCACGATGGGGTCCTTCACCCATGTGAATGAAAAAATCCCCCTCTTTGGATCACGTTGATTCCCGGTTGAATTCGCTGCGGTGCGACAATAGCTAGTGGGACTTCAAATTAGATGATCGTCTTTTACCCGGTGTTGCAGAATGGTTAGAATCGAGTTCAGCTCCTTGTCTTTGATCACAGCCACCAATGAATGTTTTGAAAAATATTCATTGGTGTTGTGCAAGGGAATTTTTTGGAAATTGCACCACTTCCCAGTATCCTTATTCATCTTCCCATTAATCTTATTTTCCTATGTATTGGACTGGTTTTCAGGAGGCTTTTTGTTAGGGATGTCTTTGTCTTACTTTGGTTGTTGTGGATGTAGGGCCAAATATGAACATTACAGTGCTTAAATTTATTCTGAATTTTAACAACATATCAATAATTAGTACCGAGTGATGAGATGTCAAAATCCATTTCAGTTTGGATGTATACATAGAGCCCCACAGTATTTCAAAAACAAATGTCATTCAGAGTCTTTGATACCCATCCTTTTATGTAAGGAATGGAAGGTATTGATGAACTGGAACTACTTAGCCCTTCTCTTTCTGCAATGTATTTCCATCTCATGTCTGCAGGTCCTCATAGTTGCCAATGAGGGTAATATTGTTCCTTTAAAATCCACAAAAAAATCCAAGTGGGTACCGACCCCATATATTCTAGGCTTCTGGAACTCTGCTCCCGATAGGGTTTCCCTGTGTTGTATAGGGAAACTGTAAGAGTTCGAGTGATCTTTTTCCTTGTCCGACATTATGAACAGGAGAAATAACCTTCTAAGGTTTAACTATTTATCTATGACATACGCATCTATTTGACCTTCAAATACGGAATATCAAAATTAACACATATGCTGAAAGGAGAGGGGTGCCTCGAAACAAACAGTGAAGATGCATCGGTATGGTTAGGGATGTGGGGAAAATTCTCCATAATTTAGTCCCTCTGTCAATAAGTGTGAGGAAGCGATTCGACCCAGATAGGATCGTCTGCTCCATCTATTTTCTTTCCTTTCACCATTGAGGGTTTATTAGGTTTGTAAGAGATATTGTCCTCAAGAGAACTAAACTGGAACCCAGCATACTCAGACATAAATTAGGACGTACTACCAAAGCGATCAAAGGTAGCACCATAAAATTACCAACGATAGAATTATTTTGACGTGAAATAGAGCTGATCATAACCAAAGAAATGCGAAGATATTAAGATATTTAATATATAAATTTATTGGATATGCAACCATAAACATATATATAAGGTATTACATTTCTAATATCAGAGAAATGCAGGCAAAAATCTGAGTGAAAGGCTTCGCTAGAATGGTGGCGGCTTATCTAGGAGAAGATATGTGACTACTCGCGTGTGAAAGATAGAATGATTAAAATGAGGCTCAAAAGGCGCTTTTACAAGAAGCGGGAATGCCAAAAGTCCTAGACGTCAAAACTACTTAGGAGTGGCAAAAGTCATGTAAAATTTTGGTTGGGTAAGTTAGTACATAAACTTAGGAATTAAGTAACTTTATCACGGTCAGTTTTAGGTGTGTGATAGCTAGTTGGAAAGGTATCATCGTGGAGATTCATTTGGGGGATAAATAATTCCTCCAGCTATCATTGAGAACCTAAATCTCAAAAACCTTCATTTAGGCTCTCAGAATGGCCGGTTAAAACACGCTAAAATAGTAAATTGCCAAAATTAATGAAGTTGTTTTGAGCCGGTTGGAAAAGGTGGGTGGCCACTTAGATATCCCACCTAGATCAATCTCCTTGGGAAGCAATGGTCTCCGGGCTAAGTTTTGAGTTCACGGGGAGAGGGGAAAGTGATTCTTGAATCTGAATCTTGGTGATCTTCTTGCCTTCTTTGGAGAGGTAAGCGTTGCTTAGCTTGTTGAAGGCTACCATGAACCATTGGCTGAAAGATTTGGACCTTTTTAATCGGTTTGGATATTTTAGATGATTGTGTGAAGGAATCTTCGTGCTTTGCTACAACCTCGTCGACCTACTTATTTGAGTAGAGAGGTGCTTGGAGCCAGGCTGTAGTGGTTCAGTGTCCATACATTCACACTTTGAACATATTGTGGAGAAGATTGATTTTGTAGTATGAGATACTACAACTGCAGTACTTGTTTGGGTGGTAGGCAGTTGGAACACCTCTGGCGGTTATCCTATAGAATGACCCCAATAATATGTAGTACTATGGGAGGTGAGGGCTCACATAGATAGTGTGGCATTTCAACATGGCTGGCCAGAAAGGGGAACATCTGCAGACATCAGGTGGGCAGCAGCTCCTGGCCCTCATCCTTGGGGTTGGATGTACTGGCGAACGACACTTTGTTGGCTATGGAAGATAATATAAATTAGTTGGTGAAATACAGATGTTGTATGGTTGGGTGTGGTGTTGTCGACAATCCCAGCTGTGTGACGACCTCTGCTGCCCGAGATGGGGTTCTTACATTCCACTATCATGATAAAATGTGGTTATGCACCCCTTTGTGAATGAAAAGGTGCTCCCTCTCTTCAGGATCACATTGGTTCTTAAGTTTGAATTATTCTTTGTGGTATTTGACAGTAAGCGGTGGGGTCTGCATGGTGATAAATCTTTGATGTACGATCAAATTGAATTAGGGTTGACTCCTTGTCTTTGATCCGTCCACCCGCATGGTTGTTTTGGAGTGACATTCATGAACCATTTGTGCCACGAGTTTGTGGAAATCACATCATTTTTCCGGTGTCCTTCTTTGTCTTCGTGACCCTTCTTTTCCTGTGGCTTAATTTGGTTTTGAGCCGTTTGTTAGGGTCTTCTTTGTCATACTTTGGTTGTTAATGATTTACGGAGGCCCAGAACTCCAGTTTGGTGCTTAGAATTTACACTCGTTTGCCAGCTTCTCGATAAGCCACCATTGATGGGAATCTCGGAATCATTCCCAGGTTTGGATGTATCTGTGTAGGAAGCCCGGTGTTGAGACCATATGTCGCTCTGAGTCTTTAATACCCAACTTGGTGTGCAGGTATGGAAGGTATTGGTGAACTCTGGAATTGCTTGGCCCTTCTCTTCGCGGTGTAGTGCATCTCATGTCTGGGTCCTCATAGTTATATGAAGGGGTGTAATAGTGTTCCTTTCGCATCCACGGAAATCCATTGAACCGTGGCCATATTGAACTCCTTTGTGGAAATCGCTCCCGATGAAGTTTCCCGCAATGACGACATGGGAGAGCCTTAGAATTAATAGAGGTAGATATTTTCCTTGTTGGAAAATTATGAACAGTGCTAGTTAACCATTTTATCAGAATACGCATCTATTTGACCTTCAAATGGGAATATGAATTAACTTTATTGCGAAGGCAGTAACCTCCAGGTGAACGATGAATGCATCGATCTTGTCGATAGGCGTTGAAGGATGTGGAAAGAATTATCCATCATTTCATCCCTATGTCGTTTGAGAGCTTTCTCAAGCAATATATTTATAGGATCGTCTGCTCCATGTTTCTTTTCTTACAGCCATTGAGGGGTTTCTTGGGTGTGTGAGATTGATTGTCCTTGAGAGAGACAAGTTTGAGACCCAATTTGTTATACTTGGACCTCGTCGGGGCATGCACTAAAAAAAGCGATCAAGCTGACTGCTCGATACCCTTGTCGGGGATTATTTTGACTGCGAAATGAGATTGGAAATATAATAAAGAAATGTAGAGATGTGCGGATATTCAATAATATAACGAGAAATGTATCGAAGTGCAACCTGTACGGATATCTGATAATACGATTTCTATTGGCCGGATAAATGTATAGAGGCGTAAATGGTGAAAGACTGCAGCTAGAGATGGTGGCGACATCTAGAAGAGATGTGATGGCTACTCGCATTAGCAATAAGATCATTGACAGAATGGAAGGCCCTTTTACAATAGGCGGGAATGCTAAAAGTCCTAGAAATCCAAAAAAACCTACTTCCCTGGGGAGATGGAAAGCATGCAAGTCATGTGGGCCCCGTTTGGGTGGTTAGTACATCAACTTCCCGGTGTCGTAATTTTTTTGCATACGATCTTCATTTTAGTGTGTGATAGCTCGTTGGAAGAGTCATCGGGGAGATTCATTTTGGGGATAAATTATGCCTTCATCTATAATTGAGAACTTTGATCTAAAAAAAACCTTCATTTAGGCCCTCAAAATGGCCCCGAAGTTAAAACACGCTAAAATAGTAAAATTGCAAAATGTCGAGGAAAGTTGTTTTGAGCCCAGGTTGGAAAGATTGGGTGGCCATAGATATCCACCTAAATCGTACCTCTTCACATGGCTTTCTGATTTCTATTGCTTGTATGGACATGTCCTCCATATATTTCACCAATTTGTCTGAGGCATCTAAAGTTTGTGGTGGGGTTGATGTTGATGTAGAAAATTTTGTTGTTCTTATCCATGTCAGGGGCACTACATATAGTGGAATTGTGTCCAACTGTACATTCTGCTCTTTTTCCTTGATCAACTTATCCATCTATGCTTCAATTTCCCTAATCTGTGCATTTTCCTCCATGCATCAAATTTGGCGTTTTCTTTGGCTCTGTCTGTGCTTCTTCCAAGTCTCTTCTCTCTTACTAATTATTTTCATCGAGGAGATTCATTTTGGGGGATCAATCATGCCTCCATCTATCATTGAGAACCTCAATCTAAAAAAACCTTCATTTAGGCCCTCAAAATGGCCCCAGAAGTTAAAACCTGCTAAAAATAGTAAATTGCCAAAATTGTCAGAAAGTTGTTTTGAGCCAGTTGGAAAAGGTGGGTGGCCACCGATATCCACCTAGCTCATTACCTCTTCCTGTAACTTTCTGATTTCTATTCCTTGTATGGACATGTCCTCCATAGATTTAACCAATTTATCTGAGGCATCTAAAGTTTGTGGTGGGGTTGATGTTGATGTAGAAAATTTTGTTGTTCTTATCCCTGTCAGGGGCACTACATCTAGTGGAACTATGGCCAACTGTTCATTCTTCTCTTTTCCCCTGACCAACTTATCCATCTCTGCTTCAATTTCCCTAATCTGTGCATTTTTCTCCATAATCAATTTGAGCGTTTCTTCTTTTTGGCTCTCTGTCTCAGCCACTTCTTTAGTCTCTGAATACTCTCTTACTAGTATTTTCAACTATTTCCTAAGTGATTCTATGCTAGAATTATTCTTCTTAATCAACTATTTTTCTTCTTTGACATTATCCAGGTCATATACAATATTGAGAACTAATTCTTCTAATGATTTTATCTTATTATCCTTGGAAAAGAGGAGATCTTTTCAATATTTAATTGAGACTAGATATTAGTTAGTGATACCTATAATTTGGAAGTTGTCATTGAAGTGTTTGTTAGGGTTGAAAAAATCATCTCCCTTGTCTGTCTGTGCATATCCATCTGATCAACATGATGGACATCCTTTGTATCAAATTCGAATAAAGTATTTTTGTAATCAATTGTTGTCTTTGGATAGAGGACTTGTTCTTGCAATAATTCCATTTGCATTCTTCCCTTCTCTGTTTCAAAAGATGAAAAATTTTTGTGCTAAGCAGTAGAAGTCTGTTTCCAAAATTGAGTATAAGTACTCCTTTTGAGAAGTTCATTATTTTGCTTAATTTCCTTGTACTTATCAAAAGTATTTGACTCCTTTTATCCATAAATTGATTCATATGTTAGAGATGTGTCTCGATTCCTTTGTGAAGTTGATGATGATGGATATCCTGCAAACAAACTGGTTGACTGTGCTGAAGAGTGTGGTCCTTCCAAGACTATTGTAGACTGCATTTCTCCCTCTTTAAGAAAACTCGTTGTAGGAATGGTTTTAGTATTCTTCCTATATACTTTAAGTCAACTCTATACTATATACTTATAATATACTTTAAGTACACTGGGTAAATGAACCGATGAATAAAATATTTGAAACTGTACTCCACTGAGTTATTTCTCACCAATGAAGTCCAAAAGATGACTGACTGTGGGCTTCCTTGCTCATTTAGCTTATGAAGTGTGAAACATAACCTATCTTCTTGATAGAATATGAACACATAAACCAAAATTGAAGAATAATTGAACATTCCTTCAGTTTGAAACTTAAGAAATTTTTCATGAATGTTGTCAGCCAAAAATTCACTAAAATTGAACTTCATAGAAACCTTTTATTCTGCAGATAAAATGGACAGAAAACCTAAAATAGGTTCATCTACCCATTCATCAGAATAATATCCTAACATACATGAGATCGTGGAGATAATTTGACTATCCTTCTCTGGGAAAATAGAAGAGGGGTGTGGTGGATTTTTCTTAGGCAACTGGGCATCTTTAGGGAGGAAAATATTGAAAATTTGGGCTCTCTGGGAAAAGGTCAATTTATGATATAATTCATTTAGGGATTTGACAAAGAAACGGGTGGTGGAGTCATTTTGAAGGATCTGCAACATTTCATTAATGGTCTCAGGGGTAATTATAAACATAATTTCACCAGTGGGAGAGGCAACGAATCTTTGGCTTGGCAGATAACTAGCTTGGCATTTAAGGATGAATTCAAGGAAAGGGTAGGTTTGGGGAAAATTTAGAGGGGTAAATTGGATTCCCAGAGTCCAATTTCGTCACTCTGGTCAAGGAAAATATCCTTCATCCAATAGTGTAATTTGAATAAATCGAAATCACACTTAGTCTTTGCAACTTTATAGTCTCTGTCTGCCATAGGAATGTGGTCCACGTCGATTGGCAGGGGAACCATTGGGTTTTCAGAGGTGTCAATAGTCTTGCTTTTGGGGGCCATATTTGAAAAACTAACAGTAAAATAGGTTGGAGATGTTGTAATTACCAGGAAAATAACTCGTCGGCTGAAGGTAAGTGATGGTGGTGGTACTCTGACAACCAGCTTGCTTGGTCTTCACAGGTTTCTAATCAACAAACAATGTAATAGGGGGGGACGGGGGAGGGTTTTTGTAAGTGCATGGATATCCGTTAGGGCGCGAGACCGTTATGGGACAACTAATGTTCATGGGGGAAGGAATTAATTGGATAACAAATATGATGTGTAGGGACATGTGTCATATATGGAGAGGGGAAGTAGCAGTGGGAAGGTGAGTGGTATCAGGAGTGAGATAGGTGGATTTCATAGGGGGGTTAGGTGGTGTGTGGTAATAGAATGGGGGGGGTGGGGTGCGAAACGATGAGGAGGTGCCACCTTAGGTGGGGACGAAGTGGGAAAAAACCACTTTTCAGACTCCCCCTTTGCCGATAAAGGTAGGTAGGTTAGGGAGGTGCGAAAACAAGAGAGGACCGTCGATTGAGAAAGGGACGATGCTGTCAGGGAAAATATACATGGACTTTATGCACTACAAGACAAAATGTCTTGTCAATTTTTTAACTTTGGTTAAAACAGATGCGCCATAAAGCAAAATGCTTTCTTTTTGAAACCTTTAGATTCTCCATTTATTTTTCCTATACTAATCTAATTTATTTCATCAACTTAGGGTGCATTTTAATGTGCAGACCCTATTTAATTTTTTTTGAAGGGAAAATTCATCTAACCTATCTTCTATCCTATGCATCTAACTAATTAATCCATCTTAAACAACTGGATTAATTTCTTCTCTACCTAACTATATTAGACATGATTAGTCAGTTTGGCTAAAATTATTCTCTAACCTAACAAT
>SNQJ01S0161235.1:8494-20111 GCA_010110895.2 Picea sitchensis | reverse complement strand
GGAGCAGTTGTTAGTGAGAATAAAACAAAGGTCTTTCTTAGTAGCCAAAATGATCCCCCTAATTGGCTTAATCATAAATGGAATATCATAAAACATGGGTAGATCGTTCACTATTTGGGCATTCCTTTTGGTTTTCATCTCTCTATTGTTAATTAGTGGAGGTGGACAATGGCAAAGTTTGACCCAAAAAATCAAGCTTGCAATGCTCTTGATCTTCCACTTGCTGAGAAGAGTACACTCATTGATAAAATTCTAAAAACAAGGAACATTTTTTACTCTGCTTGTTTCTTCCCTTATCGAGCGATTTATAAAATGTTGGAGAAGGTAATCAAAATCTTTATATGGGGCAATCAAGTTGGAGCGAAAGGGATTCTTTTGGTGGCTTTGAATATTTTCACTTTACCAAGGGATCAAGGAGGATTTGGCATTCTTGACATAAGAGCTCAAGGAGTTACTCTTTTTGGTAAATGGGAAGTACAACCTATTACACCTCATATTGTATGAGGTTCCAAACTATAATTTTCATCACATTGATGGATATGTGCAGTTGGTACTTTGGAGCATTAGACCGACTAGGGATGATGCATCTTCATGGAGCCTCTTCTCTTCATGGCATTGCATTGCTTAATGGAATTCTTTGGTTGGGGGAGACTCACTTATCCTTGGTTGGATGATTATGCTTGCTCGTTTGGTGGTCTTCTCACATTTGCTCTCCTTGTTGATCACCCCCTAGTTGCACCTTTGATGGTTATGGAGCTTGTTATCTCATTATGGTGTGGTTTTGGTATACTAGTTTATCTTGGATGTACTACATCTTGTTCATGGATGATGGTTCTAACCCCCCAAGGGACTAGAGGATGGTGTTAGGAGGTAGATGTTTCATGACATTGTTGGAGCTTCCTAGTGACTTTTACACGATGTTGTATTATTTGTGCCATTAGGAGAGGGTGTTCTACATGGTCTTCTTTTGTTGGATGTGTGATGGGGGCATACTTGATTGGATGGGTTGGCATTTTCTATTGTCCCCTTCTCTTATGATGTTGATTTGGTTGGATGATGCAAGTTGTGGTAGTGCACTTTGCCTTGGTGGGATTTCCCTAGGTGATATGACTTAACATTGTAACATTTGCTAGATATCACCCAAGTGGAAATGTGTTAATGATGTTGGTACCTTGTTGATGTACCATTTCCTAAGTTTTGGTATACTAGTTTATCTTGGATGTACTACACCTTTCTCATGGATGACGGTTCTAGCCCCCCAAGGGGATAGAGAATGGTGTTAGGAGGTAGATGTTTCATGACATTGTTGGAGCTTCCTAGTGACTTTTACTTGGTGATGTTGTATTATTTGTGCCATTAGGAGAGGGTGTTCTACATGGTCTTCTTGTGTTGGATGTGTGATGGGTACATACTTGATGATTGGATGGGTTGGCATTTTCTATTGTCACCTTCTCTTATAATGTTGATTTGGTTGGATGATGCAAGTTGCAGTAGTGCAATTTGCCTTGGTGGGATTTCCCTAGGTGACATGACTTAACATTGTAACATTTGCTAGATATCACCTAAGTGGAAATGTGTTAATGATGTTGATACCTTGTTGATGTACCATTTCCTAAGTTTGAGTTAGGATGGGGGGGTACTATATACATCTTTGATGATCAAGCCTTTTTCTAAGATTTGATGAGGTATTAATCATGTTATAGTCATTTGGTGGTGCGCCCTAGGTTCAAACCTAGGTAGAGATTTTATTTTGTTGTTATCCTGGTGGGGCTTTGCTAAGAGATATAACTTATTTGTATGGTACAACACTTGTTGGAGTGAACCCCTCCTATTGACACACATGTTCATGTTAAATTAATCAATTGGTGACTATTGGGAGGTTGGACTATGATTTTGTTAGAGCATTAACGTCTGTGCACACATGTTGAGGTTGATTTAACCATTCAATGATTAATTTAATCCATTTTATCTACATTAAGGTTAACTGATTGAGCACCCTATTTCACTTGGAAGCTATTCACATTTGATGGGTTTATTTGGAGGTGACTTTAGGGTTTTGGAAGGAGCGCTCCTCTCTCGGGCACAATTGGCAAGGTTTTAATGCAATAATTTATCATTATTGGAGAGGTTGGCATAGTTCTCTAGGGCACACTTCATATGGATATTATTTTTTATTTGATGGTTGGTTGAGGTAGTTATATGACATAGTTTTCTAAAGCACACCTCTCCTAGGTGCTCTCTCATCATTATTACATGGATATTTCACCTACACTTAGCATCTTTGACTTCTATTGGAGAACGCCCTCACCTCTTTGACTTGGCACATATATTATTTTACTAGAGGTGGTTATCAAGGAGTTTTATTGATGAGGGTGTGGCATATTTGGAGGCACATGTGTGTCACTCTGCATGCTCTTCTTTCTATACTTGGAGCATTATCTTGGAGGGCGCACTTGTGGAAATATTCCACTTGCTATTTTGGGGTTTGACTACATCTTTTCTTGTGGAGTGCTCCATCTAGTTSGCACTTTGCACATTCATTCATGGAGWTGGTWGCCTTGGGATTCACACATGTGGATTGGTTGTATGCATCTTGTGGACCACTTGTTATTTTTGGATGTTGATTATGGAGCACTCTCCTAAGAGGATTATTTTATTGTTTTATCTCTCATGCATCTTGGTGGATGCACTTAGTGAACTCTTCTAGGTGGACCCTTGAGCACATCCTCCCATGTTGAAGCTATTTTATTATATTTTTGCTGCATCCATCTTGGAGGGTGCATTCTATGTGGACCTATTTCATGTTGACTTGGTTATCATGCATATTTTAAGTTGTACACCCTTGGTTGGAGACTTTTAATGTAATTCCCTTCCTATTTTTGTATGAGGGCGAATTCTCTTGGAGAGGTTAGTGTCCACATAGCTTGACATCAACAATGGATTGAGGAAGGATCTAACTACTCCATTTTTATGTTATTTCTTTGACTTGTCATGGAGTTAGTTAGCAAATAATAATATTTTATTGTAAGAGAGAAGAGAGTCCCTCTATAAAGATGATCTTCCTCTCCATTGTAATGGTGGTTGAGATTTTGGGTATTGAGGAGCTCTCCCCTTGGACTACATTGTACATCGAGTTTAATGGAACATTGGAGGTATATCACCTTTCTATGTGAGGATTTTTATGTTTGCAATGCTTTTCACATGTTGATTTTTGTTGTAGGAAACCCTTGTAGCATGTTATGAATGCCTTATTATGAACTATGTGTCATTTGGATAAAGTAATAGGAGGATTTGATCCCTCTATAGCTATTGTTGTTATGTTAGCCTTGCATATAATAAAACACGACCTCACCTTCATAACAATGCTTAAGAATGGCACCCTTAGCTTTCCAAGGATAATATTCTGCAATAGGTTTCAACAAGTTAAAGGATGCTTTGTGGCATGCACAACTACCCTTATTACCGCACATCTTTATGCATTCACCCTCTTTGACTCCATTTGCCCAAAGTTTGATTGGGCGCTTGGTCTTGGGGTTTTCTACCTTCATCTTTTGTTCTCACACCATTTACTTACCTATCCATACTACAACCATTAATTTTTCTTAGCCTCAATCTTCAGTATATCACCTTGTGCCTCCACTCTATAGCCTTAGCAATCCTATCTTTAGGGAATCCCCCCTTGAGTTCAAGAAGGGCCAACCAAAAGTGAGAGGAAGAGATGATGTGGTGACAATGGGTAGCCTTCCTGGGTTACACAAGACTAGCTCCCTGATGCTTAGGACTTTATATCATATGGGGATGCTAGATTGTGTTGTAACACAACCAATGGAAACTTTTATTTTGTCATTGAATGCAAAAATGATCAACACTTTTAGGTTATTAAAGGCCCCTTTCAACTATCTGACATAATCAACAATGCTAAGACCTTCATGCTCTTAAGTTCATTTCTACTTGAGAGGGTGTGCATTGAGTGTCAAATAGTCTCTGATTTTCTAAAATGTTAACTTGAGGAGACATGGGATGCCTAGGACCTAACATCAAAACCTTTTTTGGATGTTTCAATGTTCGATAGGTCAACTTGGTCCCTCGTATATTTCTTGGTAAACTATTGGCCAAAAAGAGCCTTCTCTATTAGAGGGACTTGTGGAATAGTGAGCACCAACATTGGCATACTTGGCATGATCTTAACCAATCTCAAAAGTTAAAAACCTTTTTACGAGGACATTTGCATAATGATCCTAAAAGTTATCTTTCAAAATGCAATTCCACAAGTTAGGTCCTATCTGTCGAGATTGGAGATAGACTAGTGGGAAGCCCTTTCACATCTACATGGCAAAGGACCTTTATGACCTTGTAAGAAACACCTCCAAAGTTGTCACACGCTTGAACAAAAGGTGGGTTTGAGGGATCTTTAAAATTGTTGGCTAAAGTGGTGTTAATCTATTTGGAAATGTTAATCTTCTTTCAAGAACAAAGTATTGGGGTGGCTTATGCTCCACCAAGGCTACATTGCCATATTTGTGGTAGGGATGAAATGTATGAGCAAGTCTTTTGGAGATGTCTATTTTCCAAGATATTTTGGGTATGGCTTCAAAATAAATTTAACTATTCTTGGGACACTTGGATGACTTGGGACAATTGTAATCTTTATGTCACGCAGTTCCATTTTCCACTATTGGCTTTAATATGTGGAAATATAGGTCTAAGGCTACTTTTAAGGAGAAACCAATCCTTGATAGTTTAGGGGAATTGAGGTTTTTCAAGCACGAATATAAGGGCTAGGGTAGGTGGAGAGATCAGGTAAAACATAATGTGTTTTACCTAATATCTTCCCCCACTATGTTTTACCTAATATCTCCATGTCTTTGCTTGTTTAATCCAAATTTAGTTTTTTCTGTAAAGATGTTGAATCCCTTCCTATTGGGGCACGAGCTTAGATGTTAGCATTATTATTCCATGATGTAACTCTCTATTCCATGAAGTAATATATGATGATTTTTTCAAAAAAAGATGTGAAAAACTAAATAAAAAAGAACTAAAACCGAGCATAAGTCATTTCCACAGTAAAACATTTATCCTTTAACAAAAACATGATTCCTTCAACTCAACATAGAGTTTTAAATCTTTTCTTTGTCCTTTTATCAATTGGAAAATTGGATTGTAAATGGAGCTTTTGTCCCTTGTAAAACTGATAGAACATATTAACAGTAAACAATCATTATCTTAAGTGTTGGGTTTCCTTGTATTTTCAATGCTAAAACCTATGTTGTAGGAAACACCACTTCAAGTGTGCAGAAATGCATGTGGTATGTCCTTGAGACACATTTCCTATCATAGAGACACGTTCCAAGCGTGGGAAACACATTTTGTACGATCGAAAATGTGTTTCAAGGCCGTATCGACATTGGTACAACACGTTTCCATCTCTAATTCATCCAATTTTGACTCTTATTTAATGTTGGGACTAACAATTTTGGTTTTAATCTCGAATTAGAGGTTAATTAATAATTAATGAGACTTTTAGAAGTCTCTAAAAACATGGTTTTTTTATAAAGAGGATTTCACTCTCATTTTGCCTCACACAGTTTGAGCAAGGGTGATTTGAGAGGGATTAATGGTAATGTGAAATTCTTAAATAACATTACCATTAATTGTTTTAGGGTGTTTGAGAGTAGTTCCAACCTCATTGGACTCCATATGGAAAAAGTATTTCATATCTCGTTCAAAATTCACTAGAATTGAGAGTTTTCAAGATTTCAGGGTTCACAAGATTGCAACATTTTCATTGGATTCTATCACGTATGAGGGTATGGGATTGGCTTTTAATCAAAAGCACCAAGCCCTTTATGTACCCCAATGTTGGTGGTGTTGATTGTTGAACTCCTCTGTCATGGCCTTAGCAAAAATGTACCCTTCACTCAAGCTAGAATCATTCATTAGGCATGCTAAACTTTTTCTACCATATTTTAAGCCTTGGATTAGGCAACATCATCAAAATTGGGTGGTGATTGATGTCCCTAAAGGATGAGGTAGAGGCAAAAGGCTAGTCAAGAGGCAAAGGGTGATATTATGATGAAGATCCCAATATAAGCGATGATGGAACATTGATTATCATTTATGCTTGTCATTTAAATGTTCTTGCTCATTTATTCATAATGTTTTTTTTCAAAGCTTCAATATAAGGTGATATTTATAAAAGAAGACATTATATATATGTGTGTGTATGTGTGTATCACGTTTCCCCATTTCCAAATTTTTGAGGGGTCGCCTTTCCATTTTGGAAACTCATACTATTTCTCGATCATGCAACTTAGGCCAAAACTTACACAATATCACAATATTGCAATCATTGTTCCTTTAAATTTGAAGTGTAACGATTTGCATACGAGGCATAGTTTAAAAGGTATTAAAGAAAATTTTAAATGCTGCTATTATGCTTAGTTTTCCTGTGTAGCCTAGCCTGTCCTCAACTGGCATGATATCTTGCAGCAAAAGGATTGTCATTGTAAATTACTTCCAACATGCAGAGGGGTAAAGTTACAACATATCTGTCAGTATTAAGCAAATTTAAGAGGCATAAATTAGTCTCCCATGACTCTTTGAAAAATAGAGAATTCTCTGATGAGCCTGTTATCACGCAATCTGTACTTTCCCAAAGCCCAAGGGAAGTGAGGCAAGATTGGTGTAAAAAGGGGGTGACCTTATATGTAATACATATAACATATATTATATGTAAATCACTGTCACCTTAATAGGAAACCCCTTTATATTTAGGAGTATGTTAAGATTACCCCAAGGGAGACGTCCCTAGTGACCTAAAGGGCTGATGAACTAAGACAAAGTTGCAAGAATACCCCCCTCTCACTGGTCACTGAAGTCAAAAGGTTTTTTATGTCTTTAGGAGATGAAGCAAAAGTAGAGATGATGTGTACCTGCCCAGAACAAGACAACAAAGCAAAATATGGTAGTTCTCAAGTACAAAATGTTGTTAGTGCTTCAATAAGACAAAGAACCTTTGAAATATAAGCTAGCTGATATAAAATTGCAGCTAAATGACAGTTTACAACAGCAAGAAGTATTTTGTAACAGCTGCAAGAAATATCTCACTAAATTGCTTGAAAAGACAATAAAATGATAACATTTATTAGGCAGATTGATAATCAAATGTCTCAAGCAAGTTTAGAAGTGTTTAGTTAGCATTTAATATGGATTTTGCATAAAATTTGCTGCATCAAGATGGCTGTAACAAACGTTTATAACAGCAGCAAGAATTAGTGCTCAGAATTGCTTGAAAAAACAATAAAAAGTTAGCTTTTAACAGGCAAAATGATAATCAATTGTCATATGCAATTTCCGAAGTGTCTAACTAGAATTTAAGGTCGGTTTTGCAGAAAATTTGCTGCAGTTAGATGGTTGTAGCAATCTTTTATAACAACAACAAAAATACAAGTAATCTAGACTAAGTTAGGGTTAGTTTTAGTTAGTAGGATAGCAAGTAGAAGTTGAGTTTGAAGGTTGATGATTTCTCAAAGAGGGAAGAGGTGAAGACTAGTGCCTTTGTGGGAGTAATGGAGTCAATAGGTGGCGGCTTTCACTTGGAAATAACAACAACAATGATTATATTTGCCTAAGTGAATAATTGATCTTAGAAGAGTTAGCATTTAAGTCTTCCAAGATCTAAACTTTAGGGAGGTGAGCTACTAGAGAGTAGGCACTTCTAGGCCCTAGCGCCTTCCTCCTCCTYAGACTATTGAAAGATATTAAGAGCAACAACAACTAGACAACGACTTCTAAAGTGCTAGTATTTTAGGGCTTTAGAAGTTTATCTAGGTCAAATCACTTTAGTAAAGTCTAGCAAATGAAGAGCAAAGAAGTAGTACCTTAAGTCCTTTACTCCTAGGGTTTGTCAAGCAAGCAATTTCATAATATTTAACATGAATAAACAAATATACCATAACCATTCAAAATGAAATGACAATTGCAGATTTACTTCACCAAGAATAATCAAGCAATAAAACCCTATATTGCCAAGTAACTTCACCAAAAAATGATCCAAGTTGCAAAATTTAGCCTCCAAGACAAGTGTGCCTCCCTATTTCAGCCAAGAACTCCCAAATAGGGTGCAAATTTCAGACCACTCTCTCTTGTGTGAGGAGTTATTGTGTAAAAATGAATGTATTTTATGTTTATTTATACAAAACTGGTGACCTTTAATTAATTTTAGGTCAAAATAAGGTCGGCCTCGCCAATTTAGAAATAAATTCAAATTTGACATAAATAAAATTAATTAGCATCTAAAGACACCTCCAAGGGTGACGTCATGTCCTTCTAGGGTGACGTTGAGGCCCCAAGGTGGAACGTTGGGCTTAGGATGTAGAACTCTTGGCCTCCAAAGGCCCCGGATGATGCCCACATGTGCCACCAAGCTCACAACTGCCTCCAAAATGAAAACCCTAGCTCTAGATGACGTCCAGGGTCATGATGGTGACGTCCTGGGCCTTCTAGGGCCAACGTCCAGAAGGAAGAGCAAGATCCCCCTGGGTCTAGGTCTACCAAAATGCCTCCAAAGGCAACGTCCTTCTCTCTTCCTGGTGCAAATCTCTGATGTCTTCTTTCCCTTGGCTGGGGTTACAACATCCATCTGTGGGATTTAAGCCCCATGAAGGTCCGACTTAATCATTCCCTCACATGTACCTGTCCACCGAATAAGGTCCTACAACAACAACAAGTACGCCCTCTAGGGGTTCATAAGTCACAGGGATCATAGCATGTAAATCACATCCAATAATTAAATTACACAAAAATGTGCATCAAACCCCCCCTTGACCCAGACAAATGCTTAAAGACGTTATGCAATTTGACAAGTTTAGGTTTGGAGAAGGTCTCAAGGTGTTCTATTGGGCTAACCTTCCTTAAGTTTGGGGTGTTTCCCAGGTGGGAGCCAATCTAGGTCATGTAAGTGTATGAGGTGGCATAGGGTAAGTGTTTGGGCATGGGGTGCAGTAATAACAAGGAAATGTAGGTCTTACCTCTGTGTGCCTTTGTAGAGGGCGAGTTGCACCTTGTCATAGATGTTATTGTTTCCTAGCCCATTCATTTCCTTTTACACTTAGCTTCATTGCTTTTGATCTCTTGCTTTTGTGCTTCAAGGGAATAATTGAGGGACATTATCCTGGCTTGATGACCAGAGGTGTCAGCGTTATCCACAAACATTTCATGGAGATGAGAAGGTTGGCTCATGATGAGACCCCTTTTCTCTTGGCTATGCCACCAAGAGCCACTACCCTGGTTTAGTGACCAGATAGATGGTAGTGTCATACCGCTACATGTCCATGGTCATAATAGGTCAGCTCGTGATGAGACCTCCTATCCACCAACTAGTACCTTGAGTGTTTATTTATCTTATGGGTTATCTTTTCTTACTGAGAAGCTTTTTACTGCTTTCTCGAGAATCCCCGAGCGAAGCATCTCAATGGTTTCAATAGGCTTTTAACTCTTGCCAGCTACTTTTACCCTCTGGGCCTTTAGCCCCTTCCGCCCATAAGGCAAGGTACAACCTTTCCTAATGTGGCCAATCCCAATGCCCGACCAAAGGTGAGGGGAAATGAGAGGAATAAATATGGAAAGTGGAAAGTATGGAGGGAACAAACAATGACCTTTCAAAGACCCACCTAGTAGAAACCCATTTTAAAGGGAGATCAACTTGCTAGGGCACCATGTCACCCTTTCAGGTATGAACAAGTCAAAGAGAATAATTTCCAAACAAACGTTATGAAATGAAGGAGAATTCAATGCAACATATTCAAGTGCTTCAATAATCAGAGTGACACATACAATGATACCCAAATTCATTACCTCATGGAGCAAGACTTACTGCTACTTCAGGACCATGCTGGTGGGGATGGATACTGCTGCTGATGATAAATGGACTGCACTAAAGAAAAGAGGGGCCCTCCAGGGTCATGCTGAAGCCATCTGCCTATCAGTACTCCATGTCTAAGACCTGTGGGCCTCGAGACATGATCTCCTTAATTATCCCTAGGGTAGGGGATAACATAGCCAATTTGACATACAAACTTAAATGGAAACAATTGATGATAATGGTTCCAAATAACAAATGTTCCTCCTATTTGTGAAAAGCAACAAAGACTAGAGGGTATAGAACTGCCATCTAACATATGCATTAAAAATCATGCATACGGTAGTTTTCAAACTATTTCAAGTTTATTCTAATCAATTACTTAAGACAATTCAGAACATCTCCTGCAGTGGACCTATGCCTTACATAGTTGTCTTTGCTCACTTGGACTTACTTGAGCTTTGTAATTTCAACGAAGTATCTTCAGCCAAAATCTTCAACAAAGTTTCACATTGGTTCAGGAGCCAACATTTTAACCATTAGCCCCATAAACCACAAAACAATCTCCTTTTTGCACACTATTCAACACATGCAAACCCCTCCCCACCCAAAAAAACAGAGGCTTTGTTTGCTGTATATTGAATTATGGCATATGAATAAGAATCGCCCATTTGTGAACTAACATCTAGGGACTCCTGAAACCTTGGATTTCCACAGATTTAACATCATAATATGATCAAACATGAAATCTGGATGGAATAGAAACTATCAGTCAGGCATCGAATAGCTGTCTTTGATAACATAAACATTTTTTAGAATATCAAGATACTGACTTCAGTTCACTTTTGCAAAACGCAAATCCCAGCAAGCCAGCTTACCTTCTGCCTATAATCACCAGTACAAAAATCAGGACTTTTGAAACATACATACTCCAAGCCAAAACACTCGCAACCAAAAATATACGCTAAAAAGCTAAAACAAAAGATGACCCTGTGAGTCGGGGCTGCTTGGATGAACCTCAACTCTTGGTTTAAATTCAAAACTACTTGACGGTTATACTTAATTGAGTTCTAAATCTAAATTACTTGAGTTCTCAATCTAAATTTGGGGTTGCGGTCCAAGTCAGAAGCATATTCATCAAGAATTACATTTATATGGACAGGTGTCGGATTTTTACAGCATATGGAGGGGTTGTAGAACCATTCTCCACGTCTTCTGTTAGCAATAAAAAAAGTTTTGGCATGCGATTTCCATGACATTCCAAATGCATCAACTCCATTGTAAATATGAATGGAACAAATAGATATCAAGCTTAAATAACATACCTGTTCATTTTCATCCTGTTCAAGGAGTGTGTTCTGAATAATAACCATAGGAGGCCAGACAATTTCTTGATCGATAACTGTCTCTTGCAAGCCCTTCCACTTGCCAAACATCTCCTCCGCAATTACGCACGCAGTTCCTCGCCTTCCCAACTCGTCTTCCAGTACTTCCGCAAGTTTGCGGTGCAGTTTTACCCTCTTCGATCTGATAGTTTTGGTATGAGCTAAAATAGGTTGCATTCCCCTGTACCAATCGATCTCCCCAACGCCACCTCTGCATGCTGGGCAATGCCATTGCCTCTCGGGATCATTCAATTCCTCGATACTCAGGCTATCCAGCGATTCAAAAAAATTCTTGAACCACTTATTCTTCTTCAAAGTCTCGTGGCTTACATCACTTCCTTCAGACCCATAGTCATCGCTGCTCATAAAATCA
>SNQJ01S0161234.1:0-21615 GCA_010110895.2 Picea sitchensis | reverse complement strand
CCCTTTAATATTATTAGTTTTCCCCAACTCAATCCCTTTTTTTATTAAGAACTTTGTAGTTGTATGAGGACATATTACAAAGTTACAAGCATGGTCCAGTGCATATTTGAAATTAAATTGGAAAGTTAGTATTTTTGTGGAGGCCAAATTGTTCATTCAGTATTGAAGATAAATCTCTTTGTGTCTCTTCATAAAGCAAATTTTTTTATTCATTGTGAAAATGTTAATAAGAAGAGTTATTGGAAAAAATAAAATAAAATAAAGTTGAAACTAATTTAAAATTATCAAAAAATAAAGTATTTCTATTTTTTGAATTACAAAAATAAATATTAATGTTTATTAAATTCAATGTAAATAAAAATCATCCTATATTATTAACAAAGAATCTTATTGATCCAATATCTATCAATATCTATCATTAACGAGCAAAGTTTTTGTTGATTCTCCAGATTATTTTTTGTTGATTTTCTAAATCACAATATTAGAAGTAAAAGTTTTAGTATCAACATATTAACAACTTAATGTCGTCTATAGAAACAATACTTGTTATATTTATCACTTCATAATATCATGATATAGTTATATGGAGAAGTTAATTCGAAAGTGTGTTTATAAGCCTAATAAATTATAAATGAAGCCATGAAATTGAACGAGAAAAATAATATGGGAATTACCGTATAGAAAAATAATACTGGGAATTATTACACCAAAGGCGTTCTTTTAGGGGATAGTCATCTAAGTTTTTGTCCTATGTTTACCTCCAATGAAAACATACCACCTTGATCCAATTTTTGTATGTCTCATCTAGCTCGTCCACTTGTCCTCTGAGCCTAACAAGGAGTTGACGCTCCCATTGTTGTCATACTTTCCACTTACACTTCTCAGTTTCTTGCACGTCTACGATTTGAAGTCACTCTTCTTTGTACCTTGTTGCATGCTTTCAGTGGTTTTGGAATATGCAACCGTTGGCCTTAAGTGATTGTTTTTCATTCAAATTCAATCTCAACATCAATATAATTTAATCTCAACATATTTTTGCTAAAACGATAGTGTGTCCATGGTTTCGTGACAACGAGGTTGCGAATAAAATAAAACAAAGTAACAGTTTCCTTTAATCAATCTATATTATGAATTATTCGTTTTGTTAACTTTATTCTTAACTATATACTTTTTACATACATCATTTTTTAACCAACTCAAAAACTTAATTTCAAATTGAAAAATCCAAAATAATGTAAAGCTTGCTTCAACTTTGAGTAGTGAGACGATCCATTAAAGATGAAACAACTCTCCAGAAAATTGAATCTAGGTAAGAGGATTATATCACGAACCTCACTTAACTACCAAAGAAAAACCCTCACGAACATTTTTAAAATAAGTTTATTAAATGCTTCATGTAGTGTATGTATAGGTGTGCATTTTGTATTTTAATTGATAATGATGATGATTAGCATTCATTAAGACTTAATTGGTTTTATTGGACCTTAAGAAGGTAGAGATTACTTCAATTTCTTTTAAATTGTATTTCTATGCTAAAAATGTTGAGGGGAAGATTTCAGAGATCACCATAGTTTTGATGACTTGGGGGGTTAGGAAGGCTTTGTAATGTGGCAATTATTTTTTAAATTGGGATCTAATATAGGTATAGGTGGGGCAATCCAAGAGGAAGTGTTATACATCTTCTACACCGTTTGAGTGTCCTGGTGACAAATTCTCTTGCCCCATGGTGTCTTAGGAGTTTTCCAATGCCCAATTTCACATGTAGCTCACTGATCCATTTTTTTATTTTAGTAATGTTGATTTTTTCTTTGCACTTCTCAAAGCCGAGGGGTAATTTTGATCATCTAAACTAGGACTAACCACCTCCTTGTAGTATCTAAATTTCCCTTTTATTCTCTAGTTCTTTATCACACCACATGTTCTCCCATAGAAATTTTAAAGTGATAATATTTGTAATATTATCGATGTTATGCATGATCGATGGCTTCTTTTTGTATTCACCAATGATTTAGTCAAGATTTGGCATCTTATGCCATCCCCGCTTGAGCCACTAGTGATTTTGGCTAGAGTTTGGAAGCAATTTTGGGGAACCTCTTGTCATCCATGTTGTTTATCTTGTTCTTGTATGTTAGGTATCTAATCTTAGTAATGCTCTCAATGGGGAAAGACTTGTTTCTATGAGGAGGATAGGATGGGGTGTGTTTCCTTTCAATTTGTACTTTGATAGAAGGAAAGGGAAATGAAAAAATGGCATAATGGGAGACTATCCTATCAACATCACCTCAATATGATGTCTCTTTCTATTTAGAGGGGTAGGCCCAGGGGAGGCGATCGGTGATGACACAGGGTTTTGAGAATGTGAAGGATAAAGGCCAAGTAAAGGTTCCCTCTCACAAGTCACTGCCGTCCAGAAAGTTTGGTTAAACAACCAATAAAGAAATAGTAAACCAGAAGTGTACCTGCCCATAACAAGAACAAAACAACATAAAACTATATTGCAAAGAGCACTTCTTGGTTAATTGCCTTCATATAACCATAGACTTTCTCAATAAAGAAATTGACTAATATATTGATGAAGTAAACAAGATGTGTAGTAGTAATAATGCACAAGACCATGTGCATGAAAGCTTGAAAATGAGCATAAATGATTAATCATTAATGTTATAACACCAACATTCATCAGAAGCGAATAAGGTTATGCATTAGTCAAACTTTTCAATTTCTTAGAAGCTTTAAATGCTGCAAAAATGGCTGTAACTTAATTGAATAGTAGTAGCAGTAAGGTTAGTAGCTCAATCTAATCTAGGGTTAGAAGGTGTTAGTGGTTTGTTCAAAGATTTGGATGTTTTGAAGGTTGTGATCAAAACACTTAGAGAGAGATCTTAGACTAGTGCTTTCCTTAGGAAAATGGAGTCAATAAGTGGATGCAAGAATTGAAGGAGCAAGATGATAGTGATAGAGCCAAAGACAAGAGATTTGATGGATGAAGTGTTGGTAAGCCAGGCTTCAACCACCAAACCCTAAAGGAAAATGACTACTAAGGTGTGTAGGTAACCCTAGGTATGGCAGTTTTCCTCCTTCTTTGCTCAAAGATAAAGTAAAAATCCTTGGGATGAAGAACAAATGATAGGGTGTTGCAATGGAAAACAAGTAAAATGACTCCTTGGAATAATCTAGTAGGTAGATAGCAAATTAGAACAAGGACAATAACATGTGCTGAGTCCCTAGGGTTTGAGCTAGAAATTTCATAAATTAACAAAATTCAAAGTAAAACACCATAATCATTCAAGTAAGAGAATAATTGCGTAATTTTACTCACATTCACCAAGCATCATCAAGCAAAACCCTAGTTGTAGACTTTCCATCGAGAAAAATGTCAATTTCACCAAAAATAACCCTCCTTCAACAAGTGTGCACTAGAATTTCAGTCCAAAAACCATAATGAGGGTTTGCAAATTTCAGACCTCACACACAAGTGTGAGGTGAAAAATGATGAGAAAATGAGAGTTTTATCTCTCTACTTATGATACCTTTGACCTTAATTTTACTTTAGGTAAAAAAAAAAAGGCCAACATGGCCAGTTTACATAAAAATATTGTTTTACATTAAATGTCTGAATTAAAACCCTAAATCAAGCATAAATGATGACGTTGTGCCCTTTTAGGGTGGCGTTAGGCCCCTTTAGGGAAACATTGGCCTCACAGGAGCGTTGGGACTTCTTGGGCCTCGAGACACGCCACCACGTGCCAGCGCACAATTGCCTCCCAAGACCTCCAAAAGTATTGGATGATGTCATGGTGTCACGGGTGACATCATGGGCCTAAAGCCTATGTCCTAGTGTAAAGGGCACAACCCCCCTGGGTACGGGTCTGCTAAGCTGCCTTTGGTGGATTCTTTTGCTCTTCCCTTGTAAAAACGCTCTGGCTTGTCTTTGCCTCCTGTTGGGGTCTCAACGTCCATTTGGTGGGATCTTCATCCCCATGGGGTCTGAGCTAATCATATCCCTATGTGTACTTGTCCATCGGGTATGGTCACGAAACATCAGCAGATACACCCTCAAGGACTCATAAGTCAGGGGATCATGCTGTGTCGATCACACCTAGTCATCAATTTTATTAAACATGTGCATAAAACCCTTTTACTTGGACAAGTGCTCAAAGATATTATACTAATATACAAGCCAAGTTTAGAGGGAACGCTAGGGCCGTCCTATTGGGATAATGCTCCTTGGATGTGGGATGTTTAGGAGAATCAAATCTAAGCCATGTGAGTGGATGAGGTGGTAGGGATGTATGGGCAAGGGGGTGGATTGATAGCAGAATGTATGGTTTACACTGTGGGTGCCTTTGTAGAAATGAGCCGCTTTTATCATGGATGCAAATGTTTCCAAACCCATTCATGCATTTTTTCTTTATTATTATTGCTTTTTCTTTTAAGAGGATAGTTAGGGGACACTTCCCAGTGGTGACCAATGGTGGCAATGTTACCCTGAAGCATTTCTGCAGGCTTGAAGGTTGGCTGGTGATGGGACCCACTTTCTCTTGGCTATTCCACCAAGATCCACTACCACGGCGGCTGGTGACCCGGTGCTGATGGTGTCATACCATACATGCCCATGGACCAAAATGGGTTGGCTCGTGATGGGACCCACTTATCCTCTAACTAGGTCTTGTTTTGTATTATTTTTATGGGTTCCTTTGTATCTTGCCGAGAATATTTTCTGCTTGCTTCTCGGGGATCCTTGGGTGAAACATATCAAAGGTTCATAATTGGCTATCTCTTGCCACATTGCACACCCTCTGGGCCTTTAGCCCCTTCTTCCACAAGGTAAGGTACAATCCTTAGATATTTGGCCAATCCAATGCCCATATCAGTGTAATGGGATGGATGAGTGGAGAAAGATGGAAGGTGGTAAGTATGGTGGGATGGATGATGACCTTTCATGGAATCCCCTAGTGGAAACTCAAAACCTAGCAGAACACAACTTACTAGAGCATCATGTCATTTCCCAGGATATGGTTAAGTGGAGGTATAAGATCCAGGTCACCGTTGAGAACCCAAAGAAAGAGGAATTGAATGCACATATTCAAAGGTTTGAAGGGATTAGGTGACACATACCATGATACCATAATCATTACCTCATGAAGCAATCCCCACTGCCACTTCAAGACCAGTCTAGTGTGATGGATGTTGCTACTGGCAAAGTTGAGGTGCTGAAAGGGAGAAAATACGGTTCCCCCAGGGCCATGCTCAAGTTGATCTAGCTCTGGGTACTCCATGTCTAGGACTTGTAGGCCTTGAGACATAATCTCATAGTTATCGGGTGGATATTGGTGTATTTGATTCAGGTGGATATCGGTAACCACCCACCTATTCCAACTTGCTCATCTTGATAGTTTTGAGTTCAACACATTTCTTTGTAATGGGGACATTTCTTTACAATAATTATGGGTTCTACACTTCAGGTGTCCTAAATCCCTACATGGAATCTTGGTGGATATTTGTGGCTACCCACCTATTCCAAGTAGCTTATTTTGGAATTTTTCAAGTCAAAACATCTTTCTGTACTTCGGTGACGGGGTCTAATAGTGTTTTTTTTGGCTTGTGATAGTTAAACTATAGACATAGTTAGAGTTTGATGGAATAATCGTGATCCTCAAAAATACCTTTCCAATGGGCTATCCTGCGCCTAAAATAGAGATTGTATGCAAAATTCTGACCACAGTTAATGTACTAACTTACTTGAACGGGGACCATGTGACTTTTGGCACTTCATCTTAGGGTTAGGTTTTGGATGTCTAGGGATTTAGAATTCGTATTTATCATAAAAAGGCCTTGAGGCCTCATTGTAATCATCATCACCTTCTTGTGAATGGCGTCTTGAATCACATCTCTCTTCTTAGAGATAAAGTTGCACCATTCTAGCGGGTGCTTGTACTCATATTTTCTTTTTTAGCCTGTACATTTCTTTCATTATTAAGTAAGTATTATTTGTATTTCTCAGTTTAAGCCAATTTTTGTGTTTCATTTGCTTAAAATATTTCCTCTTTTCCATTTTGTTTCAAAATAATCGAATTATTTTAGGCGCCAAGTGGCAGTCATTTTAAATGAAATACACATAAAATATAACTGAAAGGCTTCTTGATAACCGAATATCAATATAAATCTGAACTAAACTAGAATAATGACGATATCTCACGAAGAAAGACAATGATAGTTCTACTCATTCCTGAAAGATGATACAATGAAACATATCCTGATGAATTAATAGAAAATATTAAGAAGCGAAATGGTGGTGTCAGGCGGGTTATGTAATGGTTTCAGGTGCATGTCTTGATGAGGGTTCGAGTATAGCAATTTGATTTCGAGCTTGTCTCTCTGCGGGGAAATGTCGCTCTTACATGCCCAAGAGAAATCCTATATGGCTGGGATCCAACAATGTTGGGGTCAGTCAGGGCATCTTCCATGCGACCCGAGAATACATCACAAAATTCTTTGAGATCGATGTAGATCTAAATTTCTCCAGGTGAACAATCTGCATTGATATATACATTTTCGATCTTACTTGGGGTTTGAGAGATGTCGATCATGACGATAAGAGTAATATTCTCCATGTTTCTTTTGACATAAATACCATGTGTATCTAATGGAACCACTGTGACCATTGCATCCTACTCAAAGGTGGGTCTGAGTTCATCATGTTAAGTCTAACAATTTCTGGGAGGAAATATGAGCGATGATGCCTGTAGTCAAAGACCTATCGGGACCATGCGTGGAATCTAAGATGGATTCATCCGAGGGTAAATTATCATCGAGGCAGTCACGTGAACATGAAGAAAAATTGGCCCATATGGGCTTTAGAACAAGATCCTCCTTGTTCGTTTACGAGGAGAAAGGATCTGTGTTAGAAGTAGTTTTAAGAATACCCTGATACACAACCTCCGTCGTTGATAGTGTATTTTCCATCCCAATGTGTGACTGAATTTTGTACGACATAGTCGGGGAAGGTAGAGGTCCAAGGGTCATTGAAATACAGTCTGAGAACAGACCCTCATTGACGATGAAGACTCGTTGGAAATGGCATGAATATGTTGAATTGGTGCCACAAAATCAAATATACCCATGAGAGAGGAATACATTATGACACCAACATCCTCGGTTGTCTACTGAGAATTGTAGATCCACAGGGGATAGAAGGTCCAAGTGATGCATTAGGACTAACATTGGGGACAATTGATCAATCGTCACTATTTTCCCGTTGTGAGGAAAACATAAAGTGTAGAAAACGGACGACACGACTATTGTCATGGCATAAGTCCAATTGCATGCTAAGTAGTAAATTATAGTCGAGAGACACATTAATCACTTTGACATCAACCTCCACTATCTTCCACCTAACTGGACCAGAAAAGCAGGAAGAATTATGTGGAGTGGGAACAAATTCCCATCAAAAGCGATCAACATAGTAATAGATTGGGATAGAGTGGGAGAGCTAAACAACCGGTGTCGAATGCGGACCGAGGGTCAAAATTGTAAAATGAAAGTGTTTAGAATCGCTTAAAAATGAATAGGTGTGTAGGCCTCATCGTCACAAACTAGCAGCACTTCAAAGCGGTTTCAAGCGAACATCGGATGAGTGAGATATCCCGTTCTATTGATTTACTTAATGAGGAAAATTTTTCTTGGTATGCGATTGGGTACAAGCTGACGTGGTAGGGTCGTACCTCACCCATGGAAGGTGATGTGGCATGATGATGTGGCGGGGAGATAGGTTGGCAGTCGGTTGGAAGACGCATGGGCGAATGAGATTTAGACACGTGGCACATTAATAGTAAATGGTATGGTGCCACGTAGCCCAGGGGTGGACTGCCACGTGGGACCTTGGTTGGTATTTAAAATTTTATGGAGTCCATGGGGATAAAACCCCAAACCTCCCACCATGGTGAAATGACTTCACAAAGTGTGGGATACCACTAGGCCATGTGTTGTTTCTTGTTTTTATATATGTTTTAATATATATTTAAATTCAAATGTTTGTGTAGTTCGGCGAGGGTCCAGGCTGGGGCTAAAGCCCCAGCCCCTGGTTTTCATACGTTCCCATGTGACCATCTCTCAGAGCGTGAGTGTTCAAATGGTTAAACACCATGTGCCCGCCACTTGTCATATATTAAATCTGCAATGGGCCCCCTAATTTAGTGTTGGGACTGGCCATATGGCTCCCCAATAAGCCCAACTTACCTCGATTAGCGCCCCAGGGGGCTAAGTTAGCTAATAGTGCGAAATTTCCTTGAGTTTCTGAGAACGATGCATGTGTTGGGTTTAGACCGCGAAACTCCCACAAGCGGAGTTACTCACACAAGAGTGTACATTTTGGTGAACCCGGAGACAACAAGCTTGAAGGGAGAAAAATGGCGGGAGGCCTAACTTCTTCATTTTTTGGCAAATGAGGTGCCAAAATCCCGAGGATAGGGGTTTTTGGATGTTACGAATCCATTGGCACAATTTTCAAAAGGAATTTGGAGACTTATTTTGCAGGTTTTTTCTACTTTGAAGTTTTAGGGAGCTTAGGCCACCATTGAAGGAGGCCATTATGGGATAGACAAGTCTATTTTATATGGTGAATAGTCATTTTTGACTAGTGTTATGCTCACGAACACATTGGGGCCAGGGTTTGAGAGCATTTGAAGACTTTCTGTGGTGTTTTCCACAAGGAATCTCGGGGAAGCTCGAGTCCATCGATGGATGAGGTCATGCCCGGATAGAGCAAGGTGTTTTCAAAGATCTAATAAGTCATTTTGGGGTTTTATGTATTGGCAGTAATGGTATGAGTCCGGTAAATCCATTTGGGTTGGCGACCCAACTAATAAAGAATTTTAGACAAACTAATCCCAGAGAGCCTAGTTCATTGATGGAGGCTCAAGGAGATGTAGCCAGGTTGGGGTGAACTCCTTTATCATGTTGTTATTGTTGTGAGTTGGTTGTGTTTGTTTGCAAGTTATGTTTGTTGTTGTATTCTTTAAACAAAATGTTGTATTTAGAATTCCTCACACATAAACACTTTAAAGAAGCATTAACTTGACACATAAATCCTCTTACAAAACTAAGACATTGAGCAAGGCCTTGAAGTTTTATTTTAATGAAATTAGGGGAGGGTGCTTGCATAGCAAACAAGTCAGCCCCCTATTTTAAGATCAGCTGGTAATTTATCCAGTATAGTTTTTCTCATGTGATTGACATTAATAGCTAGAATTTTAGTTGTTGGTTTATTGTGACAGTTTTGTGTTGAAGTTTGATATCTTGCGAGGTTGGAGGAAGCTTCAAACAGTGAATGTTCTCATACATCTTCATTATCAAAGTTATTTGACAAAGAGATGTTGAAGTTTGTAGCCCATGGGGAGATATGTTGCAAGGTGATGGAAGATGGGAAGGAGCATTGTCCTTCAAAAGAGTAGTTGATGGCCATGAAGGAGGAGAGCATCAACTGAAAAGTTGCATGATATGGAGACTCAGCTCCATGAGGCAAGGAAACCCTTACCAAGTACATTACATGAAACATGGGGTATGTAATGCTAGTTTTTCTTCAAATTCCCTCTCGAGATGAATGCTTTGGTGTTTCTGAAAATCACACAAGAGGAATAACTTGGACCCTATTCCTTAATTAAAAATGGGCTATGAAGGTGGGGGTTAGGCAAACATACAAGGCATTGTTGAGCCTATTACTATTGAGGAGAGGCCCAAGTATAAGGGTCTTGTATATGAACAAAAATATGGAACATACTCCAAAGTTGAGGAGACAAAGGCTTGATTCCAAGAACAAAATTTTGACACAAGTTCAATCCCTCAAGTATACAAAGTGTGTGTTCAAGATGAATGCAATGTGTGAAACAAGAGAGTTGTGACAGCCATGAAGGCAAGAACATTGTTTTTGGTCTTCAGGAGAGTTGGTAACTCTTCAAATTCACCTCTCAAGAAGGTGATAAAGGTGAATGTTCAAGGTATATTTCTGCCTACAATTCGGTTGCTTTTGATTATGTTAAGCATGTTAAATTTTCATGTAAAAATGGCAAAAAAAGTCCATGTGCATGTATTGGGGTCTTGGATATGAACAGAAAGATGGAGCATATTCCAAAGTTGAGGAGACAAGGGAAACAGTTCCAAGAACAAATTTTGTTGCAAGTTCAATCCCTCAAGCATGCAAAGTGTGTGTTCAAGATGAATGCAAATGTGTGAAACAAGAGAGTTGTGACAGCCATGAAGGCAAGAACATTGTTTTTGGTCTTCAAAGGAGAGTTGGTAACTCTTCAAATTCACCTCCTCAAGAAGGTGATAAAGGTGAATGTTCAAGGTATATTTCTGCCTATAACTCGGTTGCTTTTGATTATGTTAAGCATGGTAAATTTGCATGTAAAAATGGCAAAAAAAGTCCATGTGCATATTGTGGTTTAGATAACCATCATGTTTCAAGATGTTGGAAAAGATTGACCACATTCAGGAAACTTTCCAAACAAAGGCAATTTGAAAAGAAGATGCAAAAGATTTGCACTCACATCCAGAAGAGGGGTCATCTCATTGACCGATGTTGGACATTGCATCCAACCACGCATCCACAGCACAAGAAGCAGATGGATAAAGAGACCGGCAAGAATGGAAGAGGAGATTCCATCATTGATGTGAGTCAAGATGATTCACAAGAAGACGATTTTCAACAGAAAAAGTCACCATTGAATTAGCTTGGTAAGAAATGGTTAGATTTCTTGAATAAGTAAGGCTTGCATTTCTTTGTTTGTAGATGCACATTTCAGCCTTATGTATGCATTTCTATTGAAAGTATGACAAGTTGCAGCAGATTATCATAACTTGTATGATGCAAGTTTGCATGTGGATGCGGTTCTATTGAAGGCATTCTTGTTGTTGCACAACTTCGCCAGGAGGGTGTAAAAGATGGGTATGATACTCACTTGTTGCAGCCATATATCTTTTTTAGTTTCAGCTCTTATGTACCCATATGTTTTTGGGTTTATGTACTTATGTTTGTATTTGAAAGAGAGTTGAAGAGCTATGCACTTGCATGTGATTTTGTATGTGTAAACAATGAACTTGATGATAGTTCCACTATGAGTGGCTCATGATTGTAACATGGTTGTGTATCACGAATGTCGACTTTTGGAATGTCGATGTGTTTCAAATGAGTCTCGACTTGTGTCGAAGTTTGTCTTGACGCCTATGTTGTGTCGATCATGTTTTTCAACTTCTGAATCGTGGATGGTGTTTGTCGGCTTGTAAGTCAATATTGATTACACCAAGATGGAGGAAAATGCCACGTACTTGGCTGAAGTACAAGATGCGACTGTTTTCTTGAAGAGAAAAAATACTTTGTTGTCATCATTTTCAGTTTTGTATAAAGTTTGTTTTCAAGATTGATGGTTTTCTTGACTTGTGACAAGATGTCGCAAGAAAGTTTTTTGCAGCCATTGTAGAGCAGATTGTGTTGATGCCAAAGATTTCACGAGAGGGACTTGATTCTCAGTGGGAAGGCTGGCAGTCTTCCAAGCACAAAGAGAACAGCAGGTCAGTAGCAGCCAGAGAACAGTGGTTGAGGGACATAGCCAGTTGTAGTGCAAGGCATGTCAGGGTACCCAGGTGATTGCCAAAAAGACTTTTCAAGTAGAATCAATTGATAAAACTTGGAAGTAAAAGAGTATTAAATCTCAGGCAGATAATCATCAGCTTTTGTGGGTCCAAAATCCTTTCAGTGGGAAGGTGTGATCATAATTTGGACCAAGGGTCAAAATTTAGCCCAAACATCAAAGTGTTAGGAATCACTTCAAAACAAACATGTGTGTAGGCCTCATCGTCACGAACCCAATGCATTTCGAATGGGTTCAAATGGACATCGAATGAGTGAGATATCGCATTTTGTTCGATTTGCCAAACAGGCAAAATTTTGTTGACTGTACAGTCCGTCCAGATGATGTGGCAGGGTCGTACCTCACATGTGGCAAGTGACATGGCATGATGCTGATGTGGTAGGAGCTGAGTTGGCAGTCGGTTGGTAGACGCATGGGTGAATGAGATTTCGACACGTGGCACATTAATGGCAAATGGTATGGTGCCACGTGGCACCTTGGTTGGTGTTTAAAATTTTATGGAGTCTGTGGGGATAGAACCCTGGACCTCCCACCACGGTGGAGCGCCTTCAAAAAGTGTGGAATACCATCAGGCCATGTGTTGTTTCTTGTTTTATAAATGTTTTAATATATATTTAAATTCAAATGTTTGTGTAGTTCGGCGGGGGTCTGCACTGGGGCTTAGCCCCAACCCCCGGTTTTCATACATTCCCATGTGACCACCTCTCGAAGCATGAGTGTTCAAATGGTTAAACACCACGCACCCGCCACTTGTCACGCCCTCATTAAATCTTGCAGCGAGCCCCTAATTTAGCGTTGGGACGTGGCCATATGGCCCCCCATGCACCCAACACCTCCGCGATTTGGGGGCTAAGTTCGCTAACGGTGCGGCAATTTCATGAGTTTTATGGGAACGACGTGTGTGCTGGGTTTAGGCACAGGAAACGTATAGAATCCAAGTTACTCACACAGGAGTGTGTTTTGGCGAACCAGAGACAACAAGCTTGAAGGAGAAAAATGGCAGGAGGCCCAACTTCTTCATTTTTTGACCAAATGAGGTGCCGAAAAAGCCCAGCTAGGGGTTTTTGGATGTTTTGAATCCATTTGCACAATTTTCAAAGGAATTTGGAGACTTATATTGTAGGTTTTTCTACTTTGAAATTCCAAGGAGCTCTAGGGAGCTTAGGGCCACCATTGAAGGAGGTCATGCTCATATGAGCCCAAGTCTATTTTCTATGACTGAATGGTCATTTTTGAATAATTGTTATGCTCTGAACACATTGGGACAGATTTCAAAGGCATTTGAGAACTTTTACAGGTGTTTTTTCCACAAGGAAGCTCAGGGAAGCTCAAGGCCACCAGTAGAAGAGGTCATGCCCAGATGAGCCAAGGTCTATTTTCAGAGATCTAATAGTCATTTTTGGGGTTTTTATGTATTCTAAACCCAATGGTACAGTCAGTAAATCCATTGGAGTTGAGAAGAAGCTTGTAAAATAATTTTAGACAAACTAATCCCAGAGATCCTAGTCCATTAAGGGAGGCTCAAGGAGATGTAGCCCAGTTGGGGGTGAACTCCTTTATCATGTTGTTATTGTTGTGAGTTGCTGGTTATTTTTGTTGCGAGTTATGTTTTTTGTTGTATTCTTTAAACAACATATTTAACCATTGAAAATTCCTCACACATAAACAATTTAAAGAAGCATAAACTTGACACATAAATCCTCTTGCATAACTAAGACATTGAGCAAGGTCCTGAAGTTTATTTTAATGGAGTAGAGGGTGCTTGCATAGCAAAACAAGTTAACCCCCTATTTTTAGATCAACAGGTTAGGGACATCACGCATGTCACAACACCTTCATTAATTACAATGCATTTGATGGTAATTTTCGTGTACTCCACATGGATTTGAAAGGCCATGTGGTAAGGTAAATGAGCTCTAGCATTCATGACGTCAAACTTAATAACCTTCAAGCCACACGATTCTAGATATCCTAAAGCAGATAACAAGGCGCTCCTCTGTGAAGGAAACGTTTGGAGCACCTCCAAAGCCGACATTGCATAAGGGGTTTGACCCAGATATTCGACAATCGAATAGTTCTTGGCAGCTCTGGCATTAGGGTTATGGGCAGAGTGTTTTAGTACTCCTTTCGAAATACGAGGTGGAGGTTCCATATTTTTTATCTGCAAGGTAATTTTCAAAGGAGGAGGAGACTCTAAACCTAAAAAAATCTATGAAGAACCATAATCACGAGATCGAGTGGCTACATCAATCTGAGACTTGATCATATTGACACATAGATGGCCAAATTCATGTGTCGAGGGGTTTTGACTCTCACTCGATACATTCCAGTATTTGGGGCGCCTGAGGCCATGTGTTGATTATGTGGAAATGGATTTGTTAGTACAGAAGGTGGATGTGATAAGAGCCTCGAGGCTTCCTCTATTTTGGGGCATAGGTGGGTAAGGTGATCATCTTTACAAAGTTTACAAGGAAAATTCACCTTTCATTTTTCTTTCTTTCCCTCACCAGCACTATTATTCGATATATCATTGTTAGTGTCATCCTTGGATTTGTTATTATATTTCCCACCCTTACGATTATTACCTCATCATTTCCTTCTATTCCCTCCTGGTTGTTGGTTACCATTTGGGTTGGCCGACAACTATACAAAATGCACATTTGTCGACTCAGTGGGATTGGAGGATGAAGTCGAAGCTTTTCCTGCTACAAACTGGCTTAGAGACAAATATTTCAACTAGTTCGTCACCAAATCTGTAGACTTAGCATTTGTAGAGCCTATGATGCCATCGGCATGAGGCCCAGGCTTTTGTCTAGGGTCATAATTTGACTGCAACGTGTCAGGAAGAATTTCATACAACATCTCATATTGAGCATATGTGAGGTCCAATTATTGGGCTTTGAAAATAGCTTCTTCCTTAGATTTTACTCTGAATATAGAGACATCCTTCGAAATATAGGGCAATAAGGACTTAAGGAACCACTCCAACATAAACTCTGGAGGAATGTAGGCTTTTATCAACCTCTTTTGTATACGCCACTCTTGGATATGGTCTGAGATATGAGTGGCTTTATCTTGGCGGAGGGTCGACAAAAGTTCTATGTTGGCACCGTAATGAACCGACAACTGGAAGTGGTTGACCAAAACCATCTGATTAAAGTTTATGTATGTTCCCCTCGGTAGATCAATATACCATTTCACAGTGACCCCTTGTGAGGGTGCATTGAAATAGCCACAAATGAATAAAATCATGATTAAGGAAATTAGATGAGCACCAAAGATGAAAACTAGTAACATGGTCACCCCGATCCTCACCAGTCTTACCTTCGAATTTTGGAATGTCTTAAGGAAGCTTGGTGGGGACAGGGGGCCATGACGGATCGTGACACATGGGATCATTCATTAATTTTGAAAAATTTGGCAGATTAAGTGTTGCCAGAAAAGGGAGTTGGGGTTGCAGCATTTGAGTCCATGCTCTCGGGAAAGATTGGGACTAAGGGATTGAAGGCCACCTAGGGTTCTAGTATATTCCATGGCCCTTTCCAGAAGGATAATATCCTCCTCCAAACTGATTCATAAAAGGTTGTATGGGCACCATTCCCATGTAAGTGGTATAATGAGGGTTATATACGTTTTCCCCAGCTGGAGGAGCTCCAGTCAGGGGATTTCCCATAGTGTGAAACTGACTCCCTCTAGATGGAACTCCAGAGGACAGAGGGGGATTCTCCATAATAAATGCATTTGTCGGAATCAACATGGAGGAAGAGGGGATACAGTATGAAATATAAGAAGTGACTTGTCCGCCTAGTTGAGCACTCCATCCAGGAGAATTGACATTAGGATTAGGCCTGGAAGAAAAAGGAGGCCAACCTCCACCTATAGGATTCATTTGGGGAATATGGCCTCCGCCAAACAAGAGAGGAGTGTACGGAGGATTCATGCCCCTAGGTCCAAAACTAGGATTTTCATTGGCCGCTAGAATAGAGGATGAGAGTTGTGATGTCATGTTGGGCATACAAAAAGAAAAAGGATTAGAGACAAGGTATTGACTGAGAATTGTAGCCTGGTGTACCAAAAAGAGACTCGAAGGTGTTTGTTCCTATGGGTCGATTAGAACCCACGGGTTGGGTAGAAATAGAGGTGGGGATCTCCAGCACCCGAACCGTCGAGGCTAAAGGAGTCGAAGGGATCCCACTAATCACAGAAGATACAAGAGTCAAGGGACTCCATGTGACATTCAGGTTTGACTCAATACTCATAATTGGATGATCACAAGTCTGGGAGGTGGAGACAAATGTACCACATTTGTTAAATTTACACCTTTTAGAAGGAAACTTCAATAAAGACTCAAGATGCAATGGTAACTTCAACAAATGACGAGACCTGCGAGGAGGCTAGTCTTGCTCCATGATGAATCAAGACTTGAGATATAAAACCAAATCCTAGGGCCAACTAATAATCAGAGAGCGCACCAAAATAAAGTGAAAAAAGCCAATACACACAAACATGATATAGTGGTTGAAAAGGGGCCTCCCTCACTAGAGTAGGTATGTCTCACCCAAGAGGGGCCTGAGAATCCCTTCAAAATATTAGAGGTATCATAATCAGTTATAAGGGACCCCATGGGCTTAACAATGCAATCGGTCAGATCCCCCCCCGGAGAGGTAATCCTCCATAAAGGTTGTGTGTCCAACCCTTATCTGACTCGGGGTACCTGTAGAATAACCCATGCAAGTAACCTATGTGGCTACCTATGTCAAGCAACTAGAGTCACCACAATATAACCAATGTGCGGGTGAACAGTTGTAAGTCTGGTCCACCATATCGGCAAGGTAACAAAGCCCGAAATCTTGAAAGCACTTCCTCTCATGGAGGTAAAGGTACTAGCAAGACTTCCAAATACGAATAGAACCCTAGAAATATCTATGATGCTAAGAAGGTATTAGAGGGATATCTCGGTAACTAACTTCGTGTGACCTCGTGCTTAACTCTAGTGTGAGTGGAGCCTTTTGACATCACTAATTACACAATGGGTTTCACCACTCCCTAGTCAAACACATATGTTTAGTTTAATAGCCTTGGAGAAGTTTGCTCATGAAATCTTATTCCAAGGCCCTATGTCCTATACTTATTTGTGTAGATCTTATGCAGATAATGGCAGATTTTATAAAATCGGTGGCAGAGCTAGGAGAAAGTGTCCATTGGGCATGGAGTCTATATGGTTTAACTTAATGAAAACCATCAAGAAATTGGTTATAGAAATAGGCTAAATTCAGAGGAAAGATAGATATGCTTCCTTAAACACTTAGATTATCGTTGTAGTTGGAAGTTGAATAAAAGAAATACAGTCCATCAAGGCAGAGCATCTAACTATGAATGAGTTCTGCATTGAATTTAGAGGAAAATGGTTAAAATACTTGAATACAGTGAAATTAGAGCACCATAGATGAACTCTAATTCATTATTTTCATTCGAGTACTGAAGAAAACACATATCAATGAATAATTGATAAAGGGAAAACATTCACAAGAAAGAAACACATACTAAGCTAACATACCACATGAATCTCTGAATAATCAATTTAAGTACTCTTGTTCTGATAATATCATTAAGCTCAGAAAATCATACATGCATAATCAATTTTTTTCCTTTACTTTCCCTGAACCCCTTCACCCTCCTTTCTTTCATCATATATAGGATTACATTACATTCTAGATCAAGAGGGTTGAAATCTTTAGGTTTTCCAAATTTAGAAGGAGTTACAACTGAATAATAACCAATTACAACAGTCTCCTATATTTTAGGGTTTGGTTTTTAGCTAACTAATATATACAAATCGTAACAAATCACGGTATTTGAAGGTAAAATAAATAAGTCTTCGAGTCTCCATGGTGACTTGGTATTCTCCATTCCAGATGGCAGTCGAATAGACTTTGTCTTAGGCTGACTATGTAATTTTGCAACATCCTGGTGACAACTTGCTGCAAAAACTGCCTAAAATTTTGTAGTTGATATTTTTTAATTTTCTCTCAAATGGTAAACTAGTTTAGGCTGATTTTTGGTCAGCAAGTTACCAACATTACAATTCTCCTCCACAAAAATTTGAGCAAAACCCAGTTCACTGTTTGGGAGATATGATGAAAATACAATTTCGCTGCAAAACTGCTGCTACATGAAATTTCGCAGCGAACCAAAAATTTGGCAGCGGGCAACAATTTCCCAGTGAACACGGTTTTGATAATTTTAAAATGGAAATAACTTAATACATGACTTTTCCACAGGGACAGTACTGACTCCCACACTTAAAACCCATGACTTCTTATTGTTATGGAGATAGGCTAATTTTGCAGCGATTTGACATTGACAGTTTGGGCACCGCGAAATGTTAGGAGTTTTTGTAGCGAAGCTTAAAGTGATTGGTTGCAAGTCCCTTAATGGTACGATTTTGATTTGAAATCCTGAGTAAACCTTTGTACATGTTATATCATGCCCTCAAGACTCAACAATAAACAAAACAAGATGTTTTGACTTTGTACATTTATACACACTAATATGGGCTTCAATGGGGATGCTATCCTCCCTGTGAGGTAGCAAAGAACCAACAGATGAGTGCCTTATCCATTCAAACCATTCTCTGCTCATGTACCTGAGATCAATGATGCAAACCTGGAACCAATCCCAAACTGAAAACAAGACTGCAAATTGAATGTCAAGAGTTTACTGGTTAAAATAACTATACAATCCAAGGGCACACTGAAAACTAAAATGCTGAAATATGCTCATTCATATGAGATTATTTGCAAACAAATTCCTACTCTAAGTTGATGAAAACAATTGCAATATCAAGTGATTTCAAAACTCTAATGCAACCATGTAAGTAAATGGTTACTTAACTGAATTCTGGTCACACTTTCCTTAAGCAGAAAGAAAAACTCAGTAAATAGCAACTCAAACCCCAACTGAAACTAATATCCTTGGTCCAGGAATACTGCAAAGTTCACTTTTTCTGATGATTGCAACAGTCTGGCAAAAGAATCTTCAAAAACATGAAAAATACCCTTTCTTGATGATGAGCAAAAGGAAAAAGACCAACTTCATTTTAATTGTTGTTTCTTGTTCTTTGCCTTCAGTTTCAAGATCATTCTTAAAATAAATGACAACATTTTGTTCTTTCTTATCATTCACATCATCTGCATCGTAAAAATATTTTGTATGTTCTTGAACAACAACATCTATCTCATGTGCATGATGAATATCCAGAGATCTTTCTCCATGCAGTTCAACAGAAACCTCATTTTGATCTTCACAAGTTTGTTCATGAAACAAAAACTCAGAAAATGAACAATCTGAAGAAACATATGAATGATTATCCTCATACTCTTGATTATATAAATACTGGAAAGGTTGCTGCAAATTTTCATCAAACTCAGAGGATGGAACATGACTGTCATCATTAAAATCCTTCTCGGTTTCATTTTAAGCTAAGAGAGAAGCTACTATTTGTTGGAAGTTTTCTTGAATATGATGGCAGCTAGTCTCTAACATTTCCTCCTGGTCCTCTTGATGATAAGATAATTCAAATAGGGCTTCCTTGATTTCTTCATCCATTAGGTATTTTTCATCAATATCAATTCCCATGTGTTGAAAACGATTTTCAAGATTTCCACAGAAGTTTTCAACCAGCACTATAGAAGGGTAGCTTTCTTTATAATTTTTACAAAATACTGAATAGAAATCTTTAAGGGAATACAGACTAGCAGGTCTTAACCTCTCGTACCATGATCTTGCCTTTGCTTCTAAGGTTACCATAAACATCTCCATCAAGCAGTCTTCATGCAATTCAACCCCTAGCCTATGTATGTGCATGTGGAATTTGACCAAATGAAAAGCAACATCATCTCCTTCCTAATCTCTGAATTTTGGAAAATATGTCTACCTATCTATACAAGGAAGGTGACTTGGAAAACCAGGAATATGAGCATGATTCATAGGAGCATACCTTATAGATTGAGAATCCATCTTAAGACAATGGAGTCTCTAGTGATGCTTTAAATTTTGGACTATGTTGGCAGTAGAGTCACCAACTGAATGATGCACAACCTCTTTGTGTCTGACTACCACTCACCATCAGCAATCAGATCTGGATCTTTGTCGTTCTTTCCCAGGGAAGATTTCACCTTTGCTCCCCAACAACGACGCCAAAATGTTATCACTCTGTAATTTTCCTTGGTTGTGAGAGGAAAAATCAGAGGTAACCACAAACCAACTTGCAGATTGGAAGCTAGCCCTTCCAATCCAAAGAGGGCTCTCTATGTTATAACTCAATAGAGGACTGACTGGTTATCTAAAGCTTTTCATTAACATCAAAACTTAATACACAATGTCCAAGAAGTATTTTTTCTCAAGTCCCGAACCTCTTCACCCTCCTTTCTTTCATCATATATAGGATTATATTATATTCTAGCTCAAGAGGGTCGAAATATTTAGGTTTTCCAAATTTAGAAGGAGTTACAACTAAATAATAACCAATTACAACATACTCCTATATTTTAGGGTTGGTTTTTACCTAACTAATATATACAAATTGTAACAAATCACATTATTTGAAGGAAAAATAAACAAGTCTTCGAGTCTCCATGGTGACTTGGTATGCTCCATTCAAGCTGACAGTCGAATAGACTTTATCTTAGGCTGACTGTGTAATTTCGCAGCATCCTCGTGACAACTCGCTAAAAAACTGTCTAAAATTTTGTAGCTGATATTTTTTAATTTTATCTCAAATGGTAAACTAGGTCAGATTGATTTTTGGTTAGAAAGCTAACAAAATTATAATTCTCCTCCACAAAAAAATTGAGCAAAACCCAGTTCACGGTTTGGGAAATATGATGAAAATACAATTTCGCTACAAAACTGTTGCTATAGGAAATTTCATAGCGAACCAGAAATTTGGCAACAGGAAGCAATTTCACAACGAATAGGGTTTTGATAATTTTAAAATGGAAATAACTTAATACATTACTTTTCCATGGTGACAGTACTGACTCCTACACTCAAAACCCATGATTTCTTACTGTTATGGAGATAGGGTAATTTTGCAGCGATTTGACATTGACAGTTTGGGCGCTGCGAAATGCTAGGAGTTTTTGCAGCGAAGTTTAAACTGGTTGGTTGCAAGTCCCTTAAAGGTACGATTTTGATTTGAAATCCTGAGTAAACCTTTGTACATGTTATATCATTCCCTCAAGACTCAACAATAAACAAAACAAGATGGTTTGACTTTGTACATTTATACACACTAACAAGTGGCACTCAGTACAACAGAGGCAGAGTATATCGCAGCTAGTGTGGCAAGCTCTGAAGTAGTGTGGCTTCAAAAGTTGCTTCCAGGGATATTTGATCTAGAATTGGAGCCAACTTTGATACATTGTGACAATCAAAGTTGCATGAGGCTTTCAGAAAACCTTGTCTTTCATGACAAGTCAAAGCACATAGAGATCAAATATCATTACATCTGAGACATGGTGCAGAGAGGAGCTATAGATATCTAGTGCATATCGACGGATGAGAAGATATCATACATTCTCACCAATCCTTTGTCTAGAGTGAAGTATGAGTACTTCAGAGACAAGCTTGGCGTGATGTAGAATGTCCACCCTCATTGAGAGGGAGGTGTGTTGTTTATCCTCATGACGGCTAACCCCTCTGTCCAAGGGTTCCCTAGATCAGTCATGTGAGGTGACTGAGGTGGTAATGCACTCTCAGACCTAATGAGAGAAGAAACATCACACAGATAGTCGTGAGGACTATGGGAGTAGCTTTGTGCTATTGGATGAGACTATAACTTTGGTTGATGGCATTGTAGTAGTTGTGTGCTACTAACTGATTGTTGCATAGTTATAGAGACATCGACTATGACTATGGTTGATGGCATTGTAGTACCTATGTGCTACTAGTTGATTGTTGCATA
>SNQJ01S0161233.1:3225-24787 GCA_010110895.2 Picea sitchensis | reverse complement strand
AAGACTATCTTCAGAAGAACAACAAAAATGGGTAGCCAAGATATTGGGTTATGATTTTGAAATCCTCTATAAAAAAGGGAAGAAAAATGTTGTGGCAGATCCACTCTCAAGGAATGATGAAGATGTTGAGGAATTTCTCTGTGCTATGTCAATCATATAACCTGATTGGATAATAGAATCAAGGGATGAATGGAAGAATGACGAAAAGGTGTGGACTCACATTCAAAGGTTTCAGCAGGATTCCAATACATCAGATACATTTACATGGAAAAATGATTCACTATGTGTTGGCAACCATTTAACATTTTTTTTAAGCTTCCTACACAAGCGTTTTTGGAATCATCGCAATCTTTTGAATATAACGACATGATTATCTTGCACATTTTCACACCTGCCTTTGTTCTCATTTTCACGACTGCAAGCGTGAAAACTTTGATTTCGAAGTCACGTCAATGGAATTAAAACTGTCACTGGATTATTATGGTTACTCTTGTCTATGTGTTCATTGCGTTTTCAATTCAATTATGGTCACACAATTGGCAAGACACCAAAACCTTTACTCATTTGGCATTTTTTTTATTGTTAATATGATTTCATTTTTATGAGACTGTGATGATATTCTAATGATTGTGATTGAGTCCTTGATTCAATGGTGGTTTGATGTTCTATTGCTTTTGATCGAATTCAATGGTTTCATACAAAGCATACATTTTATGATTAAATCCTAGGTGTTGTATTTGAATCATTGTTTTGATTTTAAAACCATGCAAATGCTATTGCTTGTGCAAATATTTGGGTTGAATTACCTTAGTTTTCATTAATTGTTTGAATGGCATTGCTTTTAACACATTGCAATAGTGACTTGAATCACCATATGCGTCGTCGATTGTACATTTGGATATGACTATTTTGCATGGGTTGATTTCGTTCCACCACCCTCGCACACTTGGCCATTAATGCCTGCCTTCTATCCTGGGTCACCTCTGTTGGTTTTGGGGAAATCCATGAGCTCTCAATCCTGCGTTTACCCTGTCCAAACCCTTGACCGTTTACTTGGCTCACTGTGTGCCCTTTCCTATGGCACCTATTGTGCGTATAGAGCCTAATGGCAGCCAAACACTCCTGCTATTCGACAATGCTCGCAAGGATTTGGAAAATAGTGGCTGGCTGGTGTTTATCCAAAGATTTGAGGGTTTTAACCTTTCGGTAGCCCAACAGTTCGCCCTCATGTTTGATGGATACAGGGCTAAGGTCGGAGACATACAACTCAAGCTAAATGAGGAATTCCTAAGCTGAGCTACAGGACTACCAGCTACAGGGCAAAGGTGGTTTAAAAATTCCAAAGTGGACGAGGTTTCGTGGCTACTCCTATTCACATCAAGAAAGATTGTTAGTTGTGATAGAGGTATGCCTATCACTGCCCTCAAACCCAGGTGGAACGATCTTTTGGCAATTGTTAAGCAGTTTGTGACCTGCGAAGTTCGTTATGGCTTGTTATTTCTATATCATCTTCGGTTATTAATGAACTTTATAGAATACCCTCTGAATATGCCACATTATCACTTACGTAGTCTATACAAGATGTCCAAATGATTTAAGCATGAGAAAGTTGATAGCAGCCTTTTCCATCACTGTCTGATCAAACTCATTATCGTCCACCATTTGAGCCTTAGTGGTGACTGTTGGCAAGCCTTCCTATCAAGGAATGGATTTTCCACTCTCGAGTGTGTTCAAATTGACAAGGTTTTGGTCACTGAAACCTTGGTTGTGCCTACCATGCCATCTCCTACCCTTCTACCCCTTGTCAAACCTTCGAATTTCCCCAGCATCGACCTACCTGATACCATGGCCGACCCATGTGCTAAAGACAATACCAAGGCTGTCAAGAGGCATGTAAGGAAGAAAGGAAAAGGTGATATTGTTGTCAACAGTAAGGGAAAGAAAAATGCACAATGGCTATCGAGATGTGCTAGGAACAAGCCCAAGAAAAACGTTGACCGAAAACCAATAGTGTTGAGCGAGGACTCAAACTCCGAGATTGAACATTTCTTGACTAAGGAATACCCTTACTCTCATGGCCTCTGCTCTTTGGAACCCTATGACTATGTTTCCAACTTACCTCCGTGCCTCAAGAACGACCCTAAATTCCCGAGAATTAGGCTTCACAGTGACACACCTGGTAACTTGAAAGAACCCTCACCTGTGATTCCAAGAAAAAATCAACCACCTTGCACTCAATGCAATTCTTGGCTTGAACGTTATTACACCGACGTTCCCCTATTGCAATATAAGATTAAATCATTAGAGGAACGAGTTACAGTTTTGTCAAAGGAGAACAACAAGCTACAATCCAACGAGAAGAAACAAAAAACCATCGGTTCAATTGTCTTCAGAAATGTCGAGGCAGCAACGACCTTTGTCAATTCAAAGTTATCATGATCGAATCATTCTCCTACTGGCTAGGTATGTATTTCAACATCGATTTTTTTTTATGAGTTGGTTTGAATTAGTATGACCGATTGGGTTTGCTTTCGATTAGTTATGTTTTTTTGAATAGATTTAAAACAATTATGTTTACTTCGAATTTCTATAAATGATTTCGTTTTTATTTGGATTAGTATAAAAGATTTCGTGCTGGATTAGTATAAACTATTTTTGTTTGCATAGAAGATTTGTTTGCTAAAAACAGACACAACTATGTTTTGATTGATATGATTTTGCATTAGCATAGCGATTGTGTCGGCCCTAAGTTAGTCTGATTCATTTCTTTTGGTTTGATTCTAAAACGATGTTGTATGCCCGCAATTAGCTTAGTCGTTTATATATGCAATGAAGATTGGTTTGATATAGTTTTGATAGTTTTGATTTTAAAATGATTCTGTTAAGTTTTGGATCGACATATTTTGTCTATATTGAATTCGTATGAAATATTTGGCTAAATCGATTATAGTTTGTTTGAAATTGATTCAAAAAATAATTTTGTTGGTTTCCAATTGTCAAACGATCTGTCTGCTCCGAATTGGTAATAAAAGTTGTTTCACAGATTGTATATATCCCTGTTACCATTCGGTTAATTAAACACGATTTCTGTCTGTTTCAAATTGGCATAAAGATTTGGTTACTTCTTGCATGAACGATTTTCTTTGTGTTGAATTAGTAATTAAAGATTTGTTTAATAGGTCGAATATATTTCTGTTAGTTTTGGATTGATTTGAAACGATTCTGTTTTCAAATTAGACCAGCTACAGAATCGCAAGATTCTATAGCTAGTCTTAAAATTTTGATTTTTGTTAATTTTATCAATAAAACATTATCTAAACTTGTGTATTCTTGTCTACCCACAGGTACCTACGAATTTCATTGACAAATTGGACATGTTGTGGCATTTTAGATATAGTTTTTTTTTAAGTTGTTGGTCATAGGCAGAAATAGGGACTTGGGAGATTATTCCTAGATTTTTTGTAAACTGCTTTTGATGATTTCCACAGGGATGTTTTACCCTATGGTCTTTAAATACTTGTTAATTTTTGTAATGAACCCATCATTGTTGGGAGAATAAATACTTTGGACTTATGAGGATACAAACTGGGATGAAAGTGGATGTTTTGTAACAGCTTTAGCTTTCAATATATTAAACCTTTATTTCAAGTTTTCTTCATATCAGTTGCAATCAATTATCGACTACTTTAGTTATCGTAATTTGTTGCAGGTTGATGTGATTTGGTTTATATGTTGTCCATATCTGATATCTCTTATTTTAAAGTACAACAATTTCTCTGTTTCAATTTAATGAATTAAAGGTTTATCTTCTTAGTTAATTGAACTGTTCTGTACAAATCTTTGCACATGGATTTATCTAACTGCGATGATTTGTAAATTATAAGATTGCTGTCATTTTTTATGTCTTGTTTGTCCTGTCATTCATATTCAAAGAGCAATGTTGCTTCTTGTTTACGAGAAGCCTATCGAGAATCTGGTGCTGGTTTCCTCCCATCGAACAACTAAATTGAATACTTTGCACGGGACAAATTGGAAAGCGTTATTATAGGTTAGTATATTAGTGTTATTTAAGTATTTTAGATAGATATATATATAGTTCAGATTTATAGTTAGGATCATTATTTTAATTGCTCAGCTTAGGTAGTTTTCATTTTATTTCTTTTTTCATAAAATTATAAAAATTAAAAAACAATAGTTTTGTTGTCATAGGACAGTTTACGAACGATTTTTGCAGGTTTTCATTTAAAATCTGTAATCTCTAAATATTGTACATTTGTAGTTGGGATCTAATTCTGTTGATAATTGAACATTTAATTTCATAGAATTATTTCTGTATAATATTAGACAATAGACTGTATATATTTACTTCAGATTTATTTATTAGTTTGCTTTAATTATTGTTTTCATTTAGATTAGTTCCTTTAGTTAGTTTTCTTTCGTTTTTCTAGGACTTAGATCGGCCAACGGAGTCGCTAAACCCATCGGGGTGGATCATCCCAAATGGATTGGGTTATTTAGACAACCCCAGACCGGATCCACTCCTCCAGTTGACGAGCGTTCAATTTCGCCCGTCAACACTATGGTACAAAGATCGCTTATATTTATGTAAGAAATCCCAACTCAAACAAAAGGTACTAATGGAATTTCACACCTCTCTAGTAGGAGGGCACTCGGGATTTTTAAAAACCTACCACAGGGTCAAGAAGGAAGTTTTTTGGGATGGCCTTAAAAATGATGTTCAAAGGTTTGTGTAAGAATGTCTAGTTTGCCAACAAAATAAGGTGGAAACAATTAAGACCCTAGGTCTTTTACAACCATTAGCCATCCCAAGTCAGCATTGGGAGGAGGTTTCCATGGATTTCATCACAGGGTTACCAAAGTTTGAAGAAAAGAGTGTCATCATGGTGATTGTTGATATACTGAACAAGTACACACATTTTTGTGCATTCTCTCATCCCTTCAAAGCTAGTACAGTTTCCACCGCATTCATGGAGACAGTTCAAAAGCTACATGGTAGCCCAAAGATTATTGTAAGTGACAGAGATCCCATCTTCACTGGACATTTTGGGACAGAATTATTTTCTTGTTTGGGTACTCAATTGGCTCATAACTCATCCTATCATCCTCAATCTGATGGAAAAACCGAGATAGTGAACACATTTCTGGAAGGCTACCTTCATTGCTTCATCTATGATAAACAATCACAATGGTTCAAATGGTTACCCTTGGCAGAATGGTGGTATAACACTTCCTTTCATACAAAAATAACACCATTTATGGCACTCTATGGATACCACCTTCCTTCCATCACTTCTTCTCTAAAACAAAAATCTAAGGTTCAAGCAGTGCAAGATCACATCGAGCATCAACAACAAGTTCTCCAAATATTAAAGGACAACCTGACCATGGCACAAAATCATATGAAACAACAAGCAGATCAACATCGTAGTGAAAGAAGTTTTGAAGTAGGGAATTGGGTGTTTTTAAGATGAAAACCATAAAACAAATGTCCCTCAAGCAAGCCAAGAAGGATAATAAATTATCACCAAAGTACTATGGACCTTGTAAGGTGTTGCAAAATATTGGTACTATGGCATACAAATTGGATTTGCCTTCATCTTCACGAGTACACCCAATTTTCCATGTTTCATGCTTAAAGAAGGTTATAGGTGACAAGATCCCAGTTCAAACTATATTGCCAGAACTTGACGTGGAAGGAAAAATCATATTGGATCCTGAAGCCATCACTGACACAAGAATTCGCCAACTGAGGAATAAATCCATTTCAGAGTATCTCATTAAATGGAGGAAGCTATCGACTGAAGATTCCACTTGGGAAGATGAGTCTTTTATACAAAAGTATCCAAATTTACTCAAGTGTTGTGGACAACACTTGTCTCAAGGGGAGGGGCATGTTAAACCCTAAATAGTGGCTCATTACCCCTTCATTAAGGCATATTATATTAGTAATGTTATTTTATTTATGTCGGCTTTAGTCCATTAGTTGTAATTATACCTCCTAGTCTCCTATATATACCAAGGAGACATTTTTATTTGGAATCATCTTGTAATTGTACATTTGTGTGGGCATAAGGAGGTTGCCCCCTCGAAGAGGCTTATTATCTGAGTTTCTCTCTTTTTCAAGGCGTTGAGTACTTATTTTGAGGTTTTTCTATGCTATATTGGTATTTGGTTCCTAACAATGAAAGATACCTCCCTAGATAAGAGGGAGTGTTGATGTTTTGATAATTACAGGAGGAACTTTCCTCTAGAAGACATTTCTTGGATGAAGAGAATATTTCGGAAGTCCAAGAAGACCATTAAACAACAAGAAGAATACCCAGAAGAGAAGTTGGCCCAAATAGAAAAGAGTAAAGTAAAAATAAGATTCCCAGAGAAGAAGTCAGCCTAGACAGTTGACTTGAAGACTATAAATAAGGAGGACATCTAGATCATTTGGACACACACACAACACACTCTCTCACTAAGGAAAAGTGTTATAGAAAAATTTGCCTCACCCTATGAAATCTTGCACAGAGGGCCTTTTTCCATATCCCTATGTAGACTTATCATCCTTGTTTGTAAAATCCAGAGCCAAAAATACATATTTTTCCACATGTATGCATCTTGCCTACTATGCAACATTTGTATACAGAGGCTACTCCACTACAACCCACGTACATCAGGATTTGTGCCAGAAAATGAAAATTAATGTCGAGTTTCCAAGTCACGACAAGAGATCTATGATCCTTGGCCTTCCATATACTAGAAACGTTCTAACTCGGCCCTTCAGTTCCATTTTGAAGGCTGTAAATGGGCCAATTCCAAGCTATGGAAAGAGGAGAAATAATTCAACTTTGAGGGCAAAGTTACTCTGGAGAAATTATTTACTTCATATTGAGTCTACATCCATTTGTCCTTTAAGTTTGAACACAGTTTTCAGCCCCCAAGATCTTCCCTTATTGATTGAGAACCTCATTGCTTCTCTATTATGAGCTTGCCTTTGGTGGAGGATTCAAGTGGTGGAGGCCCAACATGAAGGAACTTAGTTTCTTGGTTCCGAACTGTGCCGACACACAAGTTTGCAACATTTTCACTTCTGCTGATTGTATATTAATAGAAATACTCTTTTCTCGTCCAATTGATATCTTGCAAATATTTGAATTATTATTCCATGGGTGTATTTGCCATGTTTATTAATGGATTATGCTATTGAATGTTCTAATATCATATAATATCACCATATTCTTTCTTTTCTTGGTTGTTGAGGACTAGTTGCAGGAATATTTCTTTGGGTCAAGTGCTCAATGGTGGACTTCATCGAATGTCTAGATGAGGTAGGCCTTTTATCTTGTCTTTCTAGCATATTTGTTTATACAACATACTTGAGAAGAGAGTTGATTTCTGCAGTCATTTTCGTCTGGTGTGGTTTACCCTAGCCATAGAGAGATTTTCCTCGTAACATAATTGATGACCATGTCGGGGATAGCATCTTCTTTCTTAGGGTTTGGAGTACTTTTCTCCTTAGATTACTCTCATTCCTATTTTGTTTCTTGTCATATCATTGCTTGACAACCTTTGTTCACTTTGGGTATGATTTTTCATCATTCTCCCTTGCCTGGCCTTTTTTTTTGAAACATATACGTGCTTTTTGTCCCGACAGTCGCGTACATATGTAGGTTGTCCCTCTGCAAGATGCTTATATATGCTATGTTTCCTTGAACAGTCGCGCACATTAGTTTTCCTTGCTTGTTTTTTGGGTCTAGTGGTTATTGGGTGGGATTTGATGTTTGTTGAGTCTTCTTGGGTCTCTGTAGTGCCTATTAAGTGCCTATGGGATGACAAAAAACTTGTCTTTGGTTGAATTTTTGGGTAGAGTATTTCTCATCATCTTTTCATTTTGATTGTCCTTGTACATTGGGTTGGGTGTTTTTCTACTTGGTATCCTTCTTGATTTATCTCTTTCTATACACAGTAGAGTTTATATATCAAGTTTCTTTTCAATCCATGCATTTTCATTTTAATTATATTGAAAATACAAAAATATTAGGCATTTTGCATTGCTTGGCATTTTGGTCTTTTGAGTCCTTGTCATTAGCTTAGTGCATATAATGAAATATTGCATCTTTATTTCATAATTACAGAGTTGAAATTGAAAATTGCATTATTTTTAGAAGGATATCATTCATTGAAAATTGAAGTTAGGACTTTGCATTATATTCATATTTACTTTTCTTGCAGAGTCATAACATCATGAGTTTCACTACCATACCTTTTTGAGTAATCACAGCCACTAAAATTAACGCTATAATTTAAAAGTGATTAGTCACAATTTTATTTTCTAGGGTGCACAAACTAGATTAGGATTTAGTGCCTTGGAATAGGATTTTGTGAGTAAAATTCTCCAAGGTAATTAAATAAACATGTGTGTTTGAGAAAGGGAGTGGAGAAATCCTTTGTATAATTGATAATATCAGGAGGCTCCACTCACACCAGAGTTAATCACAAGGTCACGCGAGGTTGGTTCAAGGGATATCCCCCCAATACCTTCTTAGTGTCAGAGGTATTTCTGGGGATCTATTCGTATTTGGGGATCTTGCTAGTGCATTTACCTCCGTGAGAGGTGATACTTTCAAGGTTTTAGGATTTTCTACCCTGCCCATATGGTGGACCTGACTTACGATTGCTTTCTTATGCATCGGTTATACAGTGGTTTATTCGTCACTTTACTTAGGTGCCAAATAGGTTACTTCCAGGGGTTATTCTGTAGGTACCCTGGGTTAGATAAGGGTCGAGAAACACACATCCTTTATGGAGGATTACCTCTCTAAGGGGATCTGATCGACTAGTTTTTAGGCCCACAAGGGCCCTTATAACTAATTTTTCTACCTCTGATATTTAGCAGGGAGTCTCATGCCCCTCTTGGGTGAGACATACCTTCTTTAGGGAGGGAGGCCACTTTCAACCACTTTACCCCGTTTGTGTGCATTTTGACCATTTGAATTTTTGTGTGCTCTTTGATTACTAGTTGGAATTAGGATTTATTTTTTTATTTAGAATCTTAAGTCATCGTGGAGTAGGACCAGCATCCCCGTCGGTCCCATTGCTTGTTACAGTTACCACTATATTTTGAGTCTTTTCCTTCTAAAAGGCGTAGAGTTTTAGGCGTGGTACACACACCTCCACCATTCAGACTTGTGAGTATACAAGGATGAGTATTGAACCTAGTATTCAGAACACTGGGAGCCCTTCGAATCCCACACCCACTATAGTTAATGACACCCCTTCAACTCCTGCAACCACAATAGTTGTAGTGCCGGAGGAACCTATCATTACTATGGCTCAACCTATAGTGATTGTTCAATCTCTTTCCTTGAACCCTTTTGGGTCTCTTGGTCACTCACCAGGCTATAATGTTCAGTCCATCCCTATGGCCTCTAGTCCTTTTTCCTATGGTATGTCGAACTTTACTTCATAGTTTTCGAATGCCATCCCAACTATTGGCCCTAGCATTGGGCTTGGGGGAACTACAGCTCCTTACACTCCATTTGCCTTTGGTGGTCCTCAAATACCTCAAACAAATCCTAATATGGAAGGTACTCCTACTTTTAACCCCAAGTCTAATCCTCTTGCTTCTAGGTGGAACAACTAACCTGGCAGACAAGCTTCTTCTCAAGTTCCATCCTATACCCCTACCTCCTCAGTGTCGATTTCGACCAATATGTTTGGCATGATGAATCCACCTCTATCCTCCAGATTCACACCAGGAGGAGGTCAATTTCAAGCTTTTGGAAATCCCCAACCCGGATCACATATGCCTGGGGAAACTCTTTATAACCCCCATAAGAACATTCCTAATGGAATGATGCCCAACCAACCTTTTATGTACTAGCCTGAAGGAGGGTCTTACAATCACGGATAGGGCCATGGTGCATACCAGAACCCTGGATGGGTTGTAGTTTCTCAAGCACAATCTTTCAAGGGAGCTTGGGGCCAGATACTGCAACCCCATCTCCATTTTCTAGCCACACATATTCTGCCATACTTGTCTAATTTGATGAATGACCCTATGATTCATGATCCTACATGGCCCCCCATCCCCACTAGCGTTCCTTCGGACATTCCGAAGTTCAAAGGTAAAATGGTGAGGATCTTGGTGATCATGTAACTACCTTTCACCTATGGTGCTCCTCGAATTCCCTTAATGATGATTCCATTCAGTTAAGATTATTTAAACACACCCTCATTAGAGTTGTTTTGAAATGGTATCGAGCTACCTAGGGGGCATATGGGACCTTTAGTCAGATGGTGCTGGTATTCCTTAACCACTTCCAATTGTCGGTTCGTTACGATGCTTGCCTAGAACTTCTGTCGAATTTATGCCAGGACACTACAACTCATATCTTGGATCATATCCAGAAGTGGCGCAGACGGAAGAGGTTGATTAAGACCCCTATACCCCTAGCCTTTCTTTTAGAATGGTTCCTTAAGTCTCTGCACACTCCTGTCTCGAAGGACATTGCTACATCCAGGGTTACCACTTAGGAAGAAGCAATCTTTAAAGCCCAATAGTTAGACCTGATATATGCTCAGTCTCGGATGTTATACCACATTCTTTCAAACACACCGCAGTCAACTTATAACCCTAGACAAAATCCTGGAACTCATGCCGATGGCATTGTAGAGTCTGCCAATGTAAAATCTGTAGACTCGGTGACAAGCCATTTGAAAGATTTGTCTCTAAACCAATCTGCAGGAGGGCTAGCTTCGTCTGTGTCTTCCAATCCCACTCAATAGGTAGATGTACATTTCATGTAATCCTCAGCCATCCGAAATGGTAAGAAACAACCAGGTGGGAATAAGAAGAAAGGACGTAATAATAGTAAGGGTGGAAAAAATGGTAATTAACCAAAGGAAAATGGTAATAATAAGAAGACGACTAATAATGCTGGAGATGGAAAGAGAGAAAGACGTAAGGTGAAATTTCCCTGTAAGCTTTGTACGGATGACCACCTTACTCATTTATGCCTTAAACTTGTGTAAGATGCGAGGCTATTATCTCTACTTCTCACCGTGCTGACAAATCCTTTTCCACATAACCAACACATGTCCTCAAGTTCCTCAAACACCGGAAATGCGGCTGGTGGGAGTCAAAACCCATCATTGCAAGACAACGACTGTTTGTGTATCAATATGGTCTATGTGAAAGTCAATGTAGCCACTCGATCTCGAGATTATAGTTCTTCACAGACCATACCTAGTCTAGAATCTCCTCCTCCTCCGGAGACGACCTTATAGATTGAGAAACCAGAGCCACTGCCTCGTATTCCGAAAGGAGTACTGAAGCGCTCTACCCACAATCCAAATGCTAGAGCCGCCCATAACTACTCTATTGTTGAGGAACTGGGTCAAACCCCTTGTGCGATCTCAACTTTGGAGGTACTCCAGATGTGTCCTTCACAGAGGAATGCCTTACTATATGCGTGAGGAGCTCTAGAACCCACTGGCTCAAACGCTATCAATTTTGACTTCACATATGTGAAGCCTCGCTTTCCTTACCATGTGGCATTCCAAATCCACATTGAGTACTCAAAGTATACCATCGAACGTGTGGTTATTGATGAATGCACTGCCACTTGTGTGATGTCCTTGATATATTGGAAATCTCTCGGTTCTTTGACTCTTTCTAAGTCATCGAACATGTTGACTGCTTTTAACAGTCATTCCTTCTGCCCTCACGTTATTCTTCTTGCCTTTCCATTCCAATTAGGTGGAAAGATGGTATAGGTGGAGGTCGAGGTAGTTGATGCGCCTCTAGATTATAACCTATTACTAGGATGCAATTGGACCTATGTTATGGTCATCATCATATATTTCATCTTCCGTACTCTTTTTTTTCCTCATAAAGGGAAGATAGTGAAGATCGACTAGTTATCCTTTGTGTACTCTAGTCCTAATGCATATGTTGGACCTTCGATCCCTGTGATCGACAATTCTCAGTCAGCAATTGAGAATATTGGTGTCGGAATATATTCTTCCCTTATGGATACTTTTGAATTCATGGCACCACCTCACCATGTTTACGCCATGTCCAGTAGGCCTATTTGAACAGAGAGGTCCATTCCTTTCTAAACTTCCTATTTTAGTGATATGTGGACCCTACCTTCCCCGAATTCATCTTGTGAAGGTCAGTTGCATGCTGGAATGGCCATGCCACTATCGACAACAAAGATTGCATATCAAGTTGTTCTTGACTCTTCCGCCGATCCTGATCCTATTACCTCGCTGACTGACGAGGAGGATCATGTTCTTAGGCCCTTGTGGGCCACTTCATTGTCTTGTTCACATGACTGCCTCGATGGGACTTTTTCTTCAGGCGAATCTATCATCGAAGGAATGAATGGTTCCAACAAACCTTCGGATGATATGCATCACTTCTCTTATTTTCTCCCCGATCTTGAAAGAATCGAATAAGATGACTTTCAATCTACTTTGAGTGAGATAGCCGGTCACACCGTAGTTCCACTTGATACACACATAATTTATGCCGAAGGAAATATGGTGAGTATTTCTCCTATCATCATGATCTATATCTCTCATACCCATGGAAAGATTGAAAATGTACATATTGGTGTGGATTGTTCTCCAGAGGAAATCCTAATATACACTGAACTCTTCAAGGAATTTTGAGATGTATTTTCTTGGTCATATGAAGATATTCCAGGAATCGACCCTCGTATTGTCGAGCATGAGATTAGAACTTACCCGGATGCTAAACTTGTTCAACAATGTCTTAGACTTGTCAATCCCCGAAAGGACCCTCCTATTAAGGAAAAGGTGGAGAAGATACTTAATGCTGGCTTCATCTACCCAGTTCCCTTGACTGAATGGGTATCCAATCCCATTCCTGTGAATATGAAGCAAGGAACCATCCGTGTATGTATGGAATTTCGTGACCTGAAAAAATATTGTCCTAAAGACAACTTCCCGACACCTTTCATCGATCAGATTCTCGACGAGTGTGTGAGAAGCGAAGTATTTTCTTTTATGGATGGATTTTTAGGGTATAATCAAATTCAAATTAAACCTGAGGATCAACACAAGACAATATTTATTTGTCCTTGGGGTACTTTCGCATACTGAAAAATGCCTTTCAGCCTTAAAAATGCTGGAGAAACCTTCAAACATGCCATGACCTTCTCTTTTCACGATCTTAAGCATATAGTCAAAGCTTACCATGATGATCTTGCTGCTCACTCTCTTAAGAGAGCGGATCACGCTACACACCTTAGGCTTGTTTTTGAAATATTTTGTTATTATAGAATCAGGTTGAACCCTCATAAGTGCATATTTTGCGTTAGGTCTCATCATCTTTTGGGATTTCTAGTTTCCAAGACCATGATCATGGTAGATGCATTAAAGGTTGAGGAAATACTTCAACTGCCTCCCCCGTGAACTATTAGACAACTTCAAGGTTTACATAGGAAAGAGAACTTTTTACATCGGTTTATAGTAAACTATGCCAATATCACTAAGGGTTTCATGTATTTTGAAGAAGGACACCCCTTTTATCTGGGATGAGTGAGCCTAGGAGTCCTTCGATGCTTTGAAGAAAGCCTTGGTATCGACGCCTTTGTTGAAGTCTCCTGACTACAGTAGGGATTTCTTTCTCTATATCACCGCGTCTATGGAGACGGTTGGTATGGTTTTGGTTCAGGAGGATGATGACCTCCACGAGCACGTCATCTACTATATTAGTCAAAACTTAGTCGGTCCTGAGCTTAATTAGTCTCACATTGAAAATCTTGCTTTAGCTATCGTCAATGTAGTCCAAAGTTTACGTCATTATATATTACTTTGAAAGACTATTGTGGTTGTCGATGTTAATCCATTTCAATACATCCTTACCAGGCATATCATAGGGGGGAAATATAGTAAATGGATTGTCATTTTGCAAGAGTTTCATCTCGATTTTGCTTCTGTGAAATCCAAGAAATCGCTAGTCTTCGCAGAGTTAATATCTAACTTTCCACAATTAGATGAGGATGTTATCCATGTTGATTCATTTACAGAAAAACACATTTTTCTTGTCTCTTCATCTGACCCTTGGTATGGAGACATTGTTCTCTATCTTCAAACTTTGAAGTTCCCTCAAAATCTCTCGCGAGATGACCGACAGCGTGTAAGGTACCAAACTAAGAATTATACTATTGTTAGTGACACTTTGTATTGTTGAGGAATAGACAATATCTTGCGTCATTTTTTAACTCACGAAGAGGCCGAGTCAGTCCTAAACGATTTCCACAGTGGGGCTTGTGGTGGTCATTTATCAGGGCTTGTGACAACCCAAAAAAAATTGCAAGCCGGTTATTTTTGGCCTTCTATATTTAAAGATTGTATTGAAGTGATTAAGAAGTGTCACCCCTGCCACGTTTTCACTTGGAAAATGCCCTTGCATCCATCCTGTCTTCACCTAGTCATCATCGTCGGTCCCTTCACCAAGTGGGGGGTGGACTTCTTGGATTGCAACCCAGCTTCAGCTGGGGAGAATCTTCACATTATTGTGGTCATCGACTACTTTACTAAGTGGGAGGAGTCCATGCCTACAGTTAGATCCGATGGGAAGACTGCTACCTTCTTCATATTCAATCAAATTATTGCCCAGTTCGGTATCCTGAGTGAGATTGTCACTGATCATGGCAGTCACTTTCAAAATGAAATGATGGAAGAACTAGCATCTAGGATAGGGTTTATACAAGGTCATTCTTCTCCTTATTACCCGTAGGAAAATGGACAAGTGGAGGCCATCAATAAGTCTCTCAAGACCATTTTGCAAAAAATTATCAGCGAGAGTAAGTCTGACTGACATATCATGCTATATCCCACACTCTGGGCATACCGAACTTTGGTGAAGACTGCCACTAGTTTTTCCCCTTTCCAGTTAGTGCATGGTGTGGAGTCAATATTACCTATTAAATGTGAAATCCATTCTCTTAAGTTGGCGGTTGCGTGATGCAGGAGCATCGTCAACATCAAGCGAGCATGGGGGCAAGTGCCACACATTTTGAGCATATGTTAAATTGATTAAAAACTTTTGAAGAGTGGATGCACCAAACTTAAATGTGATAGTTAAGGAGAGGCGTACTTATGTATTGTAAAGGACCTTGAGCGATTTTCTCTCGTCCTTAGTAGGTAGAAGGCATTTAAAGTAGTTAATGCAGGTAGATAGAATTTAATTCTAGATCAGACAGTTTCTAGAGTGCAAGAGGGAAACAGGATATAGACACCCTCATTGTGTGTTGTAACATAGTTAGAAGCATTGGAGCATAGAAGAGAAGCAGAGAGCTGAGTAAGAAAACCCATGCACTGATATTTGGATTAATAGAAAGAGGTTGATTCAAATTCATGGTTTTCTGTTTATTCTCTGTGTATTGATGCTGAATGATATGATCATGAATGTTTGCTTCCTGTTATACATTTGCTTTTATATGCTGTGTATGTGATTTCATAGTCTGAGTTTGAAGTCTGGAAGGAAGAAGGGATGAGCTTCAATTATTTCTCTGTCTGAGCAAGATTTTTGCAAGGAGTGCAGTTGAATTGTCCGCGAGGAGTGCGTTGACAAGGAGTTCAGAGGGTTGTCTTTGAAAGCTCAGGAGAGGTAGCGATTTTTCTCATTTCCTCAGAATACAGTAGGCACAGGTGCCGTGCAAGGAGTGCGCAGGCCAAGGAGAAAATCTCAGGGTTGTGAACTTGAGCAACATATCGAAGGACTTCTGTGGTAGGTGTGTGCAGAAGTTGAAGTATTCAACATTCGAAAGTATCTAAAGGTTGTCCGCAAGGAGTGCGTGCAAGAATATTCTTTAAACCTCAGAGTTGCGAGAAAGCTCAGGAGGGATAAGGCCTTTTAATCCATTTAAGGACAACACTGAAAAGTTGCGACTGGAAGTACTAAGAAAGGTGTCGTAAGTTCACACTGTGGCGGATAAGGTTGGGAAGGAACACTCAGATTATCTGGAGAAATCATCAAAGGGAAGAGATCAATGGTCAGAAATCTGTGGGGAGGATTAGCGAAATCCCGCGATCCGTCAAATCTGCCAGAGAAGCAAGGAGGTTATGGCTGTGTCCGGAGTTCAAGCTCAGGAGATTTTGGACCATAGGATCTTCACAGAAATACCCGTCAGCCATTGTATTGACTAGGATTCACGCAAAGTTTAAGCTTTGTGAACAGGAGGAGGAAAGTTCCGACGAGAGGCGTGACCATCGGAATTTCGACATTCGTGAAATTTGGAATCCTGAGGACGAGTGATCGGGAATTTTCAGAGTGAAAATCCTGTAATCAATCTGAGCCGTCCATCTTGAGGAGATAGGTGGCAATCATCGAGAGCTCATTGGAATTTTGGCGACTGGGGTTTTAAGTTGACAAAGAACTTGTGTCATCGAGGCATCGAAAGTCTTGAAATCCCGAGGTTGAATCAAGACTGCCCATCTCGAGGGGACACGTGGAGAAGATCTAAGATCTCGGGAAAAGTCCCGAAAGGGAAGACTTCATTGGAGTTTCAACATTCGTGAAATTGGAAGTCCTGTGAGCAAGTGATCGGGGAAAATCCATGTTGGAAACCTCGTGAAGGATCGGCACCGTCCATTTGTTGGGACACATGGAAAAAATCAGAATCCCATCAGCATTTCGATCATCAGGACTCACATAGGTAAGTGTTTTTATTTTCCAGTTGGCAAGACTCGAGGGTCAATCTGAACCGTCCATCCACTTGGGACGCATGTCAGAAATCCGAAGAAAGTCGGGGATCGACATTTCGTGAGTCTTGGGGACAAGGGGGACTTGCATTTTGAAATTGCGAATCCTGATTCTCCAAAAGGAGGAGATATCCATGTGGGACCCAGCTGACGTCATCTAGTCATAACGAGGCATCAAGAATTTCCATGAAGAAAACCCCAAAGCTGCGAGGACCGTCCATCCTAGAGGACGTGTGGCGACAATCGTGATCGTCGAGAAATTTCCCGAAGGGAAACGTTATCCATTGGAAAATTGAGAATTGGGAAATCGGGGATTCCATGGACAAGAGGTTTAGTGAATTTCGACATTCGAAACCCCGAACCCCGATAAAAGGTATGACTGCAGTCATATAAAGGCCGATCACATGAATAGAGAATAGTCGGGAGGGGCTAAAGCACAAAGGGAGCATATCGGGAAAACAGAGATTGGGAAATCAGGAACCAAAGGGTCATGACATCGGGATTTCAAAAACCCCGAAACCCAATTGTGACTTTTTGTGGTGAACGGAGAAGAGACCGAACCATAAGGCTGTAAGGTGCGAAGAAGACCTGTGGGTCAAATTTGAATAACAATTCCAGGGGGGAATCAAAGGAGTCGCTCTGGCTCGGGGTGAACTTTGAATGATCCTTAAAGATCGGGAGATTAGTGCAGAGGCCTTTTGCTGAGGCAAGGGGTGTGGTCTGCGTCAGTTTTGGTATTAGAGCTAAGAAAAGTTCTTTACTTTCTATAGCAGAGAAGAATAAGATTCATCATGCCGCCTAGAAGAAGGGATAGACAATCACCCAATCCCGAAGAGGAAAGGGAAATGTCGAGAAGAAGAGGCAGGCAGATGACTGATCCAGTTATGGAGAGAGAGATGCGTGATCTACAAGCCAGACTCGAAGACATGGAGACAACGCAAAGATGCACAGTCAGTGCAGGGGGTCTAAGTGATTCTAAAATTGAAATAGAGGTTGAACATGAAGAAGAAGTTGCAACCGAAGATGCATCAAATGAACGTTTGATCAGAGCTATTGCTAGAATGGGTGCAAAAGTGAAAATGGACATTCCAGTTTATGAGGGAAACTTGGATGCAGAGGAGCTTCTAGACTGGATTAGAGCTCTGGACGCATACTTTGAATATGAAGATGTCGAAGAGGACAAGAAGGTCAATCACGTTGTCACGAGATTAAAAGGACATGCAACATTATGGTGGGATGAACTACAAGTTGATAGATGTTGCAAGGGAAAGAAGAATATCAAGAGTTGGGATAGGATGATTGCAAAGATGAAGGAAAAATTCATCCCTAGGGATTACCAAATTACTCTGTTCAGGAGGATGCAGAACCTGAGACAGAAGCTAATGACAGTAAAGGAATATACTGAGGAATTCTATAGGCTGAACATCAGAGCAGGTCATCGGGAGAGCGATGATGAAAAAGTTGCCAGATACATGAATGGCCTGAGGTATGACATTCAAGATGAGATGAGCATGGTAACCATCTGAATGGTGGAAGATGCTTATCAGATGACTTTGAAGGAAGAAGAAAAGCTGAGATGAAAGCAAGGTCAGAGAGGCCGAGGCAGAAGTCAAGCTAGGGGAAAATCAGTTGCCCAAGATAAAAATCAGAAACCCAAGGAAGACTAGAAGAAACCTCAGACTCGACCTGAGAGAGGTGGAAATTCACAGTGTGGGAAATATGCTGAACAGAGAGGGAAACATACTGAGCAGAGAGGAGGGTATGCTAATAATAATACTTTTCCCCATACTAGAGGTAGAGGAAGAGGAAGAGGTGGAGTAATAAAATTCTTCACATGTAGAAAGAATGGGAAAAAGTCTTATGAGTGTCCATAGAAAAAGAAAGAGGGTGGAGAGACTCACATCACCGAAGCATAGAGGAGGGATGTTGAGGCAGAAGATGTTGAAGGTGGAAGATCGCTGATGATGCGAAAATTTCTTTTGACACCCGAAAAGGAAGTCGAGAGCTCATCCCAAAGAAACAGTCTTTTTAGGACTGCTTGCAAGACCAAGGTCAGGGTATGCAATTTCATCGTAGACAGTGGTAGCACAGATAATCTCGTATCTACTGAGATGGTAGAAAAGCTGGAGCTGGAGACGATTGAACATCTGAGTCCATATAGAGTTTCATGGCTACAAAAAGGACATCATGTAAATGTCACTAAACAGTGTTTAGTTGAATTTAAGATAGGAGGGTATAATGATAAGATACTCTATGATGTTATTCCTATGGATGTTTGTCATTTATTGCTGGGTAGACCATGGCAATATGATAGGAATGTGATTCATGATGGGAAGATGAACACATACACCCTGGAGAAGAATGGGAGAACTCATATGTTACTTCCAATCAAAGATAAGGAGGTGAAGCCGGAAGTAAGAAACACAGTACTTCTCATGAGTGGGAAGGAACTTCTTACAGAGGTTAAGAAGAAGGAGGAACCGCAATTCTTTGTGGTCATAAAACCGAAGATTGTGTTGACTAGCACAAGAGTGGATGATTTACCAGAAGAAATTAAGGAACTGTTGGAAGAGTTCGATGATATAGTAGTGGATGAATTACCTCGTTCGTTGCCACTGATCAGAAGTGTGAGTCATCATATTGACCTGATACCAGGAGCCATTTTTCCAAATAAAGTTGTGTACAGGTTGACGCCGCAAGATAATGAAGAGGTCAAAAGACAAGTCCAGAAGTTTTTGGACAAAGGTTTGGTCAGGGAGAGCTTGAGTCCGTGTGCTGTTCCAATAGTACTCAGTCCGAAGAAAGACGAAGGCTGGAGGATGTGCACTGATTCACGAGCCAATAATAATATAACCATCAGGTATAGATTTCCATTGCCAAGGATGGATGATCTGATGGATTGTTTAAGTGGAGATTTTTTTTTTTCGAAGATTGACCTGAAGAGTGGATATCATCAGATTCGTATGAGGGAAGGTGATGAATGGAAGACAGCCTTCAAAACCAATGAAGGGTTGTATGAATGGCTTGTTATGCTGTTTGTCTTAACAAATGTGTCAAGTACCTTCATGAGATTGATGAATGAAGTCCCGAGGGAGTTCATCAGGAAATTTGTCATTGTGTATTTGGATGACATACTGGTTTTCAGTAAAATAGCAGCGGAGCATCTGAAGCATTTGGCTACAGTGATGCAGAAATTGCAGCAAGAGAAGTTGTTGATAAATATGAAGAAATCCTCAATTATGAAGACATAACTCATTTACTTGGGGTTTGTTATTTCGGAAAATGAGTTGAGGATGGATCCAGATAAGGTGGAGGTAATCAAGAATTGGCCATCATCGAGGAATGTATTCGAGGTGAGAATTTTTCACGAATTGGTCAGTTTCTACCGAAAATTCGTCAGGAATTTCAGTGGAATTAGTGCAGCAATGATGGATATAGTGAAGAAAAGACATAAATATTTTCAATGGATAGAAGAAGCTGAGAAGAGCTTCAATCTATTAAAGAGGAAGATCACAGAATGACCAGTTTTGGTGTTGCCAGATTTCCAAAAGACATTTAAGGTGAAATGCGATGCAAGCGGATTTGCAATCAGAGCAGTCTTGAGTCAAGAAGATAGACCGATAACGTATTTCAGCGAGAAGCTGAATGAAGCAAAGTTGAAATATTCCACTTATGATAAGGAATTTTATGCTATCATACAGGCATTGAATAAATGGAGGCATTACTTGATACCCAAAGAGTTTGTCTTGTACAGTGACAATCATGCACTGCAGTTTGTGACTCAATAGGAAAAGTTGAATCAGAGTGTTATCCACATTTTTGGTTATCGAGATGATATTATGATCATGACATGATAATGGAAGATCAAACTCTTCATTAAGAACATTTTCTTGAAAAAGGTTACACTTGTCATTTTCTCAAAATCATATTTTGAAAATAGTTCGCAGGCTGAATATATATTCTCCTGCGAGAATCCTTCATTCCCGCAGGCTGCATTCAGCTTGACTGCGAACCTCTCGCACTGTGCTCAAGGCCAGGGTGCGAACTTGTTTTTAAAGGAGGAAAATGAATAAGTTCTCGATTCTTCTAGAAGGAATCTTCTAGAAGGATGAGTTGGAGTTCGAATGGTTGGAAAAATACTGGCTTTCCAGATATCTTGGGATTATTCCCTATCCAAGTAACTAATCAATCTCCTCAATATATAGGAGAAGATTGATTAGNATAATGGAAGATCAAACTCTTCATTAAGAATATTTTCCTGAAGAAGGTTACACTTGTCATTTTCTCAAAATCATATTTTGAAAATAGTTCGCAGGCTGCATATATACTCTCCTGCGAGAATCCTTCATTCCCGCAGGCTGAATTCAGCTTGACTGCGAACTTCTCGCACTGTGTAAATGGTTAGGGTGCGAACATGTTTCTAAAGAAGGAAAATGAATAAGTTCTCGATTCTTCTAGAAGGAATCTTCTAGAAGGATGAGTTGGAGTTCGAATGGTTGGCAAAATACTGGCTTTCCAGATATCTTGGGATTATTCCCTATCCAAGTAACTAATCAATCTTCTCCTATATATTGAGGAGATTGCTCATGGAAATGGTGAGAAGAAGAAGCAAGATAGCAAGAGATTGATTGGAGAACTTGTGCAAGACTGTATGGAGGATTGAAGCTACAGCAGCAAGAGACAACAAGCAAGGTCATCATATGTGGTTGAACTTCTTCATGCATGAGCAAGTGTGTGTGTCAAAGCTAGGATCCATCGAAAGGAGATCTACGACATCAAGGCTCAGGTTGTATATTTCTCTTTCAGTTAA
>SNQJ01S0161232.1:10718-21615 GCA_010110895.2 Picea sitchensis | reverse complement strand
CAACCCACAACCCATAGAGGAGAGCGTCATTGATAAGGATAGGACACTGGTAAAGAGAGGAGAATAACATTTAGGTTATTTAACCTTTAATATTTAACTTTTAACATTTAAGAGGTATGAAATAAATCTCTGTTGCTTGTGGTAATATTTGAGGATCTGACAAATGGCAAAAAAAAATGTGATGTATCCTAAATTTCCTAATTTTTTTTTTGTTAGAAGTCATTAAAATCCTTTGAATCTCCAACATTGTTTGTGCAACAGAGATAATCCATTATATATATCTTATTTATTTAATGTATGCATCACAATTCTACTTCTTTGTCATTATCCCTCTTAAAGGTCGAAGGAGATTTAAATTCCACTTGTCTCTTACTGTTATATTTCATTATAGCATCGTTATTGGATTATAAATCACACACTTATTTTTATTGAAGAACTTGGTGACCCTATCAAAGATTCCCCAGGTCTTCAGTACCTCTTTTGATGCAGGTTTGAACCAGACGAAACCCACGGGCTTCCTTCCAAACCCATTTTCCCTTCTTTAACACAGTTTTCAGGCACTAGCCCTTTTTCATCATCCCTCAATTGCATGTAACCATGGGATATGACTTGGTGCTATCATATAGGTGCTTATCTGAAGCCTTGAGAGCTTCGGGGCTCCAGAACTTCGGCTTCAGAAGCTCTTGCTACTTCATGCCTTATTTCTCCCGAACACCGAAATCAATGAACTTCGCAAAGTGGGGTGGATCAACAGTCCATAAATTCCTCAACAACCGATGGTTGGGATTTATTACGGAACTCTGAGCTTCAGAAGTTTTGGGCTGTCCATACTCTCCAACCTTTCGGAGTGCTCAGTCTCCGGACTGTGGTATCGGTTGCCACGTACCTTCTCCCGATCAATGGTTGAGTTTAACTCCGGCCTCCAGGAGTTCTCAACTCAATGCAACTGCAACACAATTCCTCCGGAGTACCAAGTCTTTGGACCTCGGGATCAGGCGCCACACGTCCACTGGGGCCCACAGTCCTCGTTCTTGAACTAATAAATACTGAAAAGGTCACATCAACTTTAATACTTTTCAAATTGTGGGGACATGGGTTGGCGGTTTTGGAGTAACCTGTCGATTGTTCTGCAATTGTCCCCATGCTGACAAGTACCCCTTCTGGGAAACCGTGGTTTGGATTGCGGGACTGCCCTGTAGAATTATCTTCCGCACAACTTTGATCCCCGCAATGCCTCCTGACCATCGATATTGATAGATCATGATCAAAGTTAATGCAGCCTCGATCTAGCTAACTTCTTCGCCAAGTCTAACTACCTTGTGCCACCACCCAGAGCGCCACGTGGCAGGACACATGAAGGCGACACGCGACCCAATCAAGAGGGTGACATATGTCTCGTTCTAACTGCATTTCTATCTTACAAAGGTTCTTAACTCACTGACATGGGGCACACGTCCCATGTGTCCACATCATCCTTAGTGATGTTAGCAGGCCACGTCACTTCGGGACTTCGGGCTTCGGGAGATTTCACCTTAGCATACGTTGTTTCTCTCGAATGTCAAACTCCCGAACTTTCTTACCTTCCACTCTTAGCTTAACCCTACAGTTCTGATTCGTCCTTGGTCAAATCCAATGGTAAACACTTCCCCACAGATCTACGATGTAGATCCTCTTCGAGACTTCGGAACTTCGGGCTTCGTCCCTTTCTTCTCTATCACACATAAACTTCGCTGAAGTCGTGAAGTCGGAAGTACTTAGGTGTTAATCTTCATTTTTCTTCCTTTGCAGGTTATGCAAGTTGGTGTAATCAGATGAAGGAAACATCTTACCTCGAAAGGTATTCACGTTACATGTCCTTCCTTGACCGTTCTATGCGTGTATTGACTTTGGTTACATACAGAATTCCATGTATACTTTCTTAGAGCTCTGTTTGCAATAAGAGATTGTGGAGTTTTTAGTCTATGGTACTCCAACTGTAATACTTTGAACAAGATTCATTTGAAAGTGACAACTACATTCACAATACACTTGTATTCTACTGAATCACTATCATTCTGTGGTAATAGATAATATAAAGGATATATTCAAACTCTTATTCTTTTATCTATTTTTACATGTTATCAAATTGATAAGCACCCATTTTAAGTTTATTCCGTATTGCACCATTTCTCTACAATGATGGTTATGTACAGATTTGAATAGAACTTCAAAATATATATAATCCAATGGTCAATAGGAACATAACAATAGTTCTACCATTTCTTTATATATATATACCACCATCATATCTCAAACAACCAATATTTCTAGTATTATTTAACTATGATAAGCCATAGGAAAACATGATCATACAATCCCTTAAGAATTGATTTCATTTATGTATACACAGTTAATCATATTCCTAACAAATGATAATCATAAATATAACATTGACAAAGAATACAACCTGAGATACATATCTGAAACCTGATGCTGGAATACAAATGAAACAACCACGTTCCACCCAACCATAGAACAAAACAACCAAGTTAACTTTTCCTGTTCACCCCCTAGCCTGACCATGAGTCCATAAGGGAAAACTGAATGATCCTCCTTAGCTATAGTCACCATCCACAAATCAGAAAATCCTTTGCCTCACACTAACAATGCTCATAACAACAAACATTTTATCATAAAATCCTTTGTCTCACACTAACAGTGTTCATATCAACAAATATTTTCTTTTTCCAACATACTAAGCAACGTCCTGCCTCCCAAATGTTGTTTTTATATGCATCCTTGTGCCTAGGTCTTTCCTTTCCTCCTTGAGAAATTCACAGTTTTACAAATCCCTAATTTTTAGGGGTTGCTAGTGGTCAAATTCCACATTTTCCACTTGTAAAAATCAGCCTTGAGGTAACTCAAACCTGTTCCCCACTCATGGAGTCATGGCCAGCTATTTTTAACCTGGTTGTTCCATTTGCCTTCCAACATTTAATTTATTAAAAGTTTGTCTTACACATGTGTCAAAATAAAAGAGGATAATTGGGAAAGTCAAATATTTTCCCAACAGTCATCAAATAATTAATTACAACAATAAAAATTCCAAATTCGGATTTGCCATAAATGACAAATAATTTCCAAATCCGAATTTTCCAAAAACATAAATTTATTTCAAAGTTTATTTAAAATTTAATATTCTAAAATTTGAGGATATTACATCCTCTCCCCCTTAAGTACAACACTGTCCTCAGTGTTCATTCCTCTCTCGAAATAGGGTTGGATAAGATTTCAACAAATCTTCCTCCAATTCCCAAGTGGCCTCCTCAGGGATAAAGTGTTTCCTTTGCACTTTTACCTGGGTGATGGCTCTATTCCGTAGTACTGTTTCTTTCCTATATAGCATGCGCAAAGATTGCGCTTGGAACTCGCCTTTTGGTTCCACCTGCACCATGTACTAATCAATGATTTGAGTAGGATTATGAACATACCTTTTTAGTAAGGAAACATAAAAAACATTATGAACTTTTAAGTTTGCAGGAAGTGCTAGTTGATATGCCACGAGTCAGATTCGAGTTAAAATCTCGAAGGGGCCACAAAACCTGGGCGCCAACTTTGAACAATTTCCTAGCTTTAGAGAGCTCCTCCTTGCTTTGACTTTCAGATATACATGGTCCCCAATTTAAAATTCTTGGTGTCTCCTTTTTAAATCTGCGTAGCTTTTCTGTCGGTTTTGGGCCTCCTTTAAATTCTGTTGTACCCTTTTTACCATTTTCTCCATTTCCTGGAGCATTTTCAGTCCCATCATAAGCCTATCAACTGGATTACCCCAGCTAATAGGGGTTGTGCATTTCCTTCCATATAATACTTTGAAGGGACTCATCTTGGTTGATGTCTGATAGCCATTATTATAAGCAAATTAAACTAAGTGTAGGTACTCCTCCCACTTAGTTGGTTTCGTTCTTACGTACATTCGTAATATGTCTTCCACAATCTGATTTGTTTGTTTGGTTCGCCCATCCATTTGTGGATGGTAGCTTGTGCTGAAATTCAGGTTAGTATCCCATCCTGCAAACAATTCCTTCCAAAACTTTGATGTAAATTTGACATCTCTATCGGAGATCACCATCTTAGGAATTCCATGCAATCTAAATATTTCTTTCATAAAAATTTCAGCAATATTAATTTCTTTATAAGTAGATTTCACAGGTATAAAATGTGCATATTTGCTAAGTTTATCAATCACTACCATAATCGAGTCATTTTTCTTTTGAGTCTTAGGCAAACATGTGATGAATTCCAATGAGATAATCTCCCACTTCCATTTTGGTATAGGTAGAGGTTGTAGAAGACCGACTGGATGTTGAGGTTCAACATTTACTTGTTGACAATCTAAGCATTTAGATAAATATTCAACTGTTTCACTCTTCATGTTAGGCCAATAAAACCATTTTCTTAAGGCTGTTATCATTTTTTGGTATCATGGATGACCAAAATATGACATTTTGTGCAATTCGTCAAGAATTGTTGATTTTAAATCAGTAGAATTAGGTACATACAACCGTTTTTTAACCTTAGCAGTCCATTTTTATCTAAACTTAGATTTATTTTGGTCAATTTTTCTTCATTTTCTTGCAATTATGTTGTTGTTTTGATCTACTTTTCATCATTACTTCTTGCATATTTTATTCTTTGTTCGATGCCATTTTCTTCTTTGCTAACACTTATCTCATAAAGTCCATTAGTCCTTCGACTTAGAGCATCTACAAATTTGTTTTCTTTACCTTTGATGTGTCGTACTTCGAAATCAAATTCACTTAAAAAGGCTATCCATCTCCCTTGCCTTGCTTTGAGATCTGGTTGACTAAATAAACACTTTACACCACTGTTGTCGGTTAGTAGCAGAAACCTTGTCCCCATTAAATAATGTCACCATATTTTCAGAGCATGAATTACAACTGCTAATTCCAAATCATGTGTAACGTAATTCCGGTCATGTTCTTTCAGTTTATGGGATTTGTAACAGATGACGTGTCCATATTGTGTTAGGACCCCTCCCAAGCCTTCTTTGCTTGCATCCACGCAAAATGTAAAATCTTTATCGGGATCCACTACCCTTAGGATAGGTGTTGTAGTTAACAATACTTTTAATTTATCAAAGTTGTCCTGACACTTTTGTGTCCAAGTAAATCTTATTCCCTTTTTCTGTAGGGATGTAATTGGATACACAATCTTATAAAATTCTTTGATAAATATTCGGTAATAACCGGTAATTCCCATGAATGATCTGATGTCTGCTACATCCTTAGGGATAGACCATTCCATGATGGCTTTTATCTTTTCTGGATCAACTGCAATACCATCTTCGGATATCATGTGTCCTAGGTACTATATCTTTATTTGGTAGAAGTCGCACTTATCAAACTTTTCATACAACTTATGTTTCATTAAGGTCTGCAATACTATTTTCAGATGTTCTTCATGTTCTTCTTTTGTTTTTGAGTAAACTAAATTATCATCAATAAACACCAACAAAAATTTATCTAGATATTGACTGAATATATTATTCATCAAACACATAAAGGTTGTTGGTGCATTAGTAAGACCAAATAGAATTACGACAAACTCATAGTGTCCGTATCGTGTTCTAAATGTTGTTTTATTTATATCTTCGTCTTTTATTCTGACTTGGTGATAACCATACCTTAGATCGAACTTAGAGAAGATTCTTTCTCCTCCAACTTGGTCAAACATGTCATTAATTTCGGGTAAAGGATACTTATTCTTAATCGTCATCTTATTTAGTTTTCAATAGTCAATGCACAGTCTCAAGGTCCCATCTTTATTTTTAACGACAATAATTGGTGCTCCCCAAGGTAAGACACTTGGTCTGATATATTCTTTATCTAACAGTTCTTGCAGCTAAAATTTCAATTCTGTTAATTCAGGTAGACTCATTCTATAAGGTGCCTTAGATATCGGGGCAGATCTAGGTAGTAGATCGATAGAGAAATCTATCTCTCTTTTTGGAGGTAGTTCTGGTATTTTGTCCACAAATACATCTCTAAACCCATGTAGGACTGCAAAGTCCTCTAAAATAGGTTTGTTTTCCTTTTCTAATAGATTAGTTACTTGAACATCATAAACTTGGCAACCTTTGTTCATACATTTCTTAAATTGCATGGTTGATATATTCCTAACTGAAACTAGTTTTCTGATCCCTTGTATCGTCCTAACTGTGTTGTTTTCGTCTCTGTAAATAAGTGACTTTTCGTAATAGTTTAATATTACTTTATGTTTCTCTAACCAGTCAATTCCAATGCTTAAATCGTAAGATCCCAAAGGTAAAATGTTCAAATCTAACTTTGTACTTTGACCGTCTATGCTAAGTTCACATTCATGAATAAAATCTGTTACCTTTCTCTTGGTCCCTTTTGTTAACTGTACTAACCATGACTTAACATACTTTACTTTCTTGAGCTTGTTTAATTCAACTAAACCATGAGTAACATAACTCAGACTAGCTCCTGGGTCAATTAATATGGAAATGCAGTTATAATGAATTTTACCTTCAACCTCCACGATAATGGATTGATGATCAACTTGTCTGCCATCCATAGATGCATTAATTTTTTGTATGCTTATTCCCATATCTCCTACTGTCGAAGCTTCTTGCAGGTTATGGACTGAAGTTCTTGCCATGGAAATTAAGTGTGGACAATTTCTCCCAAGTGAGGTTCTCCACATTCCCAACACTTTAATGGTTCTCTGGGGTTGTCCCCAACTTTCTTGACTCCCAGGTTAATTGGTCTACCTCCCTCTTGAGCACTCTGGGTGTTGGAATGATAGTCCTTCTTTTGGAAAAAAATTTCCATATTCCAGAAAGGGGCTGGTTGGAACCCTTTCTTTTGTTGATTCATTATGTCATGTTTCTTGTCTTTCCATCCCTTGGGAATTTCAGACCTCTGTTTGCACTGATGGCAACATATCCGAGCCTTTCTAAACACTTCATTTAAAGTCTTTGGATTGTCAAATTCAATTATGTCTTTGTACGACTGTGGTAGACAGCTTAAAAAATCATTGTATCTTTACTTTGTCTTCCTTGATGTATGGTACAAATCTCAATAGTTCCAGAAATTTATTTATCAAATCGTCCATGGTCATTTGTCCGAGTCTTAGCTCATAGAATTCCTTAGTCTTTCTTTCATAATAGCTTTCTGACAATTGTTTCTTCTTGAAATATTTCTTAAAATATGACCATTCCATTTGTTTCTATTTCAATCCCTTAGCCAATTTCAGGTCTTGCCACCAAATACTTGCTTTTTCCTTCAATTTGTAAATGGCCATTCTGACTTTCATATTACTAGAGTAGTTGTAAATCTGGAAGTATTTATTTATATCTAGTAGCCATTCTTCAGCCTCTTCACTCGTCCTTGATTCTCCGTCAAAGGTGGGCGATTTTATTTTCTTGAATTCACCTTCCAGGTGATCTACTTGTTTTCTTTTTCTTCCAGTAGTTGTTTTGTTTCCTGTCATGTGTGTGTCTTTGAAAGAACTATCCTCATTTTTTGTTTCATGACCAAAGTTTTTAGAGGAACTTTTGTGGACTTCTTCCTCTTTGTCATTTTTCTTTGGACTCCTCTTTGTTACTATACTGCGTAGCAACATTTCATTTATTTCTAATTGGTCTTCCCGAGCCTTTTTCATCTTTTCGTTATCTGCTTTAAACACTTGTAATTTCACGATGAGGTTCTTCATTGTTTCTAAAACCTGGGTGGTTGAACTTCCTTCGCTGTTATTCCATGGTTCATTAGGAGGACCTTCATTAGGATTCTCTTCAGGTCTGATTTCTTCTTCATTCTGTGCTGACATTATCACAACAGACCAACAATTTTTCTGGTTGTAACAATAAACATATTTGTTAGTTTTTCTTCAACATAAATAAAAGAATTAAATTAATTTGGCCTTGCCCTGAGGTCCAAGTGTTGTAACCTTTAGCTCTGATACCATATGTAATGTACCCCAAATTTCCCAAATAATTTTTTTTTGTTAGAGGTCATAAAAGTCCCTTGAATCTCCAACATTGTTTGCGACATAGAGATAATCCATTATATATCTTATTCCTTTAATGTATGCATAACAGTTTTACTTCTTTGTCATTATCCCTCTTAAAGGTCGAAGGAGATTTAAATTCCACTTGTCTCTTACTGTTATATTTCATTATAGCGTAGTTATTGGATTATAAATCACACACTTATTTGTATTAAAGAACTTGGTGACCCTATCAAAAAGTTCCCAGGTCTTCAATACCTCTTTTGATGCAAGTTCGAACTAGACGAAACCCACAGGCTTCCTTCCTAACCCCTTTTCTCTTCTTTAACACAGTTTTCGGGCACTAGCCCTTTTTCTTCATCCCTCAATTGCATGTGACAATGGGTTATGACACGGTGCTATCAGATAGGTACTTATCCTGAGCCTTGAGAGTTTCGAGGCTCCGAAACTTCGACTTTAGAAGCTCTTGCTACTTCGTTCCTTATTTCTCCCAGACACTAAAATTGGTGAACTTTGCGAAGTGCGGTGGATCAACGGTCCACGACTTCCTCAACAACCGATGGTTGGGATTTATTACGAAACTCCAGGCTTCGAAAGTTCTGGGTTGTCCATACTCTCCAACCTTCCAGAGTGCTCAGTCTTCGGACTGTGGTATCAGTTGCCACGTACCTTCTCTCAATCAACGGTCGAGATTAACTCCGGCCTTCGGGAGTTCTCGACTCAACACAACTGCAACACAATTCCTATGGAGTACCAAGTCTCCGGACCTTGGGATCAGGCGCCATGCGTCCACTGGGGCCCACAGTCTCCATGCTTGAACTAATAAATACTGAAAATGTCACATTAACTTTAGTACTTTTCAAATTGCGGGGACATGGGTTGGCAGTTTTGGAGTAACCCGTCAATCGTTCCACAATTGTCCCCACACTGACACGTATCCTTTCTGGGAAACCGTGGTTTGGATTGTGGGACCGCCCTGTAGAATTATCTGTCACACAAATTCGATCCTCGAAATGCCTCCTAACCATCGATCTTGATAGATCATGATCAAAGTTAATGAAACCTCAATCTAGCTAACTTCTTCACCAAGTTTAAATACTGTGTGCCACCACCCAAAGCGCCACGTGGCAGAACACATGAAGCCGACACGTGGCTCAATCAAGCGGGTGACATATGTCCCGGGGCACATGTCCCATGTGTCCACGTCATCCTTAGTGATGTCAGTAGGCTACGTCACTTCGAGACTCCGGGCTTTGAGAGATTTCACCTTAGCATACCCCATTTCTCCCTAACGCCGAACTCCCAAACTTTCTTACCTTCCGCTCTTGGCTTAACTCTATGATTCTGATTCGTCCTTGGTCAAATCCAACAGTAAACACTTCCCCACGGATCTACGATGTATATCCTCTTTGGGAATTCATAATTTCGAGCTTCATCCCTTTCTTCTCTATCACACATAAACTTCGCTGAAGTCGCGAAGTCCGAAGTACTTAGGGGTTAATCCTCATTTTTCTTCCTTTGCAGGTTATGCAAGTTGGTGTAATCGGATGAAGGAATCATCTTACCTTGAAAGGTATTTGAGTCCCATGTCCTTCCTTGACGATCTATGCACGCATTGACTTTGGTTACATACAAAATTCTGTGTATACTTTCTTAGAGCTCTGTTTACAATAAGAGATTGTGGAATTTTTGGTCTATGGTACTCCAACTGTAATACTTTGAACAAGATTCATTTGAAAGTGACAACTACTTTCACAATACACTTGTAGTCTACTGAATCACTATCTTTCTGTGGTAATAGATAATATAAAGGATATATTCATACGTTTATTCTTTTATCTATTTTTACATGTTATCAAATTGATATATATATATATATATATATATATATATATATATATATGCCACCATCATATCTCAAACAACCAATATTTCCAGTATTATTTAACTATGATAATCCATAGGAAAACATGATCATGCAGTCCCTTAAGAATTGATTTCATTTATGTATACACAGTCAATCATATTCCTAACAAATGATAATCATAAATATAACATTGACAAAGAATACAAGCTGAGATACATATATGAAACCTGATGTTGGAATATAAATGGAACAACCACGTTCCACCCAACCATAGAACATAACAACCAAGTTCACTTGCCCTGTTCACCCCCTAGCCTGACCATGAGTTCATAAGGGCAAACTGAATGATCCTCCTTAGCTATAGTCACCATCCACAAATCAGAAAATCCTTTGCCTCACACTAACAGTGCTCATAACAACAAACAGTTTATCAGAAAATCCTTTGCCTCACACTAACAGTGCTCATATCAAAAAATAGTTTATTTTCCCAACATACTAAGCAACGTCCTGCCTCCTCCATATGTTGTTTTTATATGTATCCTTGTGACTAGGTCCTTCCTTCCCTCCTTGAAAAATTTGCATCTTTACAGATCCCTGATTTTTAGGGGCTGCTAGTGGTCAAATTCCACATTTTCCACTTGTAAAAATCAGCCTTGAGGTAACTCAAACCTGTTCCCCACTCATGGAGTCATGGTCAACTATTTTTAACTGGGTTGTTCCATTTGTCTTCCAACATTTAATTTATTAAAAGTTTGTCTTACACATGTGTCAAAATAAAAGAGGATAGTTGGGAAAGTCAAATATTTGCCCAACATTCATCAAATAATTTATTACAACAATAAAAATTCCAAATTTGGATTTGCCATAAATGGAAAATAATTTCCAAATTTGAATTTTCCAAAAACATAAATTTATTTCAAAGTTCACTTAGAATTTAATATTCTAAAATTTGAGGATATTAAAAAAAATAGTACATACGAGTGGGGAAATTTTGAGGAC
>SNQJ01S0161229.1:0-21615 GCA_010110895.2 Picea sitchensis | reverse complement strand
GTGTTCCACGATCACTTCCACCTGTTCCTACTCTTATTCAAAGATCACGGGAGAAGAAACTAGAAGTTTCTCGTGGCAAGAGGAAAACTTAGAGCATAGTACTTAGTACTTGCTAAGTTGCTACTATAAACTAGATCTCTTTTTCTGTTTCATGTTTAGAAGTAGCCTCTAAAACTTGGTACTTTGTCTTGAGTCTTGAATCTTGAGTCTCTTTATTATGGCTTATTATGTAAACAATGAAGTTATGAACTTATGAACTTAAGAACATCATATGACAATTTACCTTTGAAGTTTATGATTGATGTTATGATGCTTTAATGATTGATGTTATATGTGTAGTATGTAGTATGTACTAAATGGTTGATGTTTAATGATCATCGATTCATCACTAATCAATTAGTTAAATGATCTTATATCTATGTTTTCATGTTTTTTGCAATAGATTCAACATTCTGCATGTTTTATATATATATATATATATATGCATCAAAATATATATATTTTTATGTATTATATAAAAAAACGCTTCAGCTCCCGGAGATTTTTGAAAATCTGCGCTTCCCGCTCCCCGCTCCCAACAGTCTTGGTTTTAACAAACATCCCCAAGTCCTTCCTATAATGGCCTATGGAGATATAATTCAAAGCTTCCTAGAAGAAGCCTACGATGTCCATTACATGCATGGGCCTGTCAAGACCAAGGCTGAAGGAGTATCTTATGGCCATGCAGGAATGTATTTGAAAAATAATGGATCTAGAGAAAGTTGTAAAATCAGATGGGTAGATGGGTAGAAGAAAACAACAAATTGACATTGAGAGCAAATGCATAAAGCCAATGATGAAATATATTATGTTTATTTGTGACATGCAAAATTTACCAGAAGAACTTACATGTATATCCAGTAGATCGAAAGCTATTTGCAGTGTATCTTTCCGCAAAGTGTCCATCTCAGCCACTTGTTTTGCAAGCTGTTACAAATCACATATTGTTAACATTAGGACTCTGAGCAAATTCATAAAATTAACTTAGAGCATCCGTTTGAAGGGAATGTGGATCTATGGATGAAGCAATAAAATACCAATTACTCTTTTTTTCCTGTTTTAATTTTTATCGCTAAATGTAGTAGTAGTGTTTCTTACCTATTAATGCACAAAGAAAAACAAGCTTGAAATAGAAACCTATGCTATACTGGTCTCAAGATTAATGCATTTAATTGTAAAGGAAGTGTTCTGCATCAAATTCTCTACAGTTTAATACCTGAGATTTAAAACTGTCATAAACAACTGCAAGAATAAGATTTGTCACAAAATATACACCAAATAGTATGTATATTATGAAAAAGAGGCAAGACATACGCGATGACCTGCATCACAAACACAAGGGCATGAACTTTCAGATGATAGAAAAAGGCACTTTATTGCTGCAAAACTTGATACTCAATAAACAATTGAAGCTCATAATTTTATAGTTTGTATCATCCTGAGCTGCGAGGGAACCTCAAAATTATATCTTTATAAGAAGCTATGGGCCTGGTCCTAACTGGAATCAATGATACAAATAGAAAAGCATATAACCTCTTATATAGAAATTGCTAAAAGTGCAGGGTATTGGTCAGGAATCAGCCCTATTGGTGGACAAACACCCCCATAATCGAGAGTTACATTGCGATAATCAAAACATCTAAGCAATTAGCAGTACTTACAAAAGGTAAGTCAATGAAATCATCAGTCTTGGAGCTACAAAGATGCAAACAAATATGACCATTTTCAGGTATCAAACTCCTTTCTCAAAGCCTTCTACCAGCTAAATATTTAAAATGTCTCTTCATAATCTATGCTTCATAGTGAAAGGCAAACTCTTTTGTCAATAGAAACATTTTTCTTTCTAATCAATCTAAACTAGTTCAGTTCTTGTTCAAATTGATTCTAGCCCCTAGTTTGCCCTGTTAGAAGAGATGGTTCTTACATATTTGGTCATGATTGGTACTGAGAAGTGTAAAATTTTTGACAATGATAAAAGGCCACTTCAGATGATGATTTTCTCTTTTTTTATCAGTTTTAATGTTGATTTCAGATCCTTTTCAGATTTGTTTTTGTTGGTTTAGCCATTAACATGTGGATGAAAGCTAGGATTTATGGAGGATATGCATCATGAATACAGCTTCAATGGTAGTATTTGTCGTATATTATGCATATAATTTTATCTCAGTTTTGTGCATGCATATATCATATAAATGATAACCCCAGCATTGAGCATTTTTCATATGGTAGCATCGGGGAGAAATGAGATCTATTGTAAGAATTGTTCAAGGCTTCAGACTCTGCTTATTTCTGAGTGTTACCCCCTCTCACCTAGGGCTAACTAGAGGAGATCATGTCTCATGGCCCGCACTGAAGACAGTGATCCCGATGATGATGATGATGATCAGTATTCTCCACAGACAGCAGCCCCTCGGATGCCTCCCCCCTCATCCAGCTCATCTCATTGCATTTGATCAGCATGATCCATCTGATGGTGGTTCAGCACACATGAGGTACACTAGTCATTGTTTCATATAAAGTGTCACATTCAATGCATTAGGCATTTAGGTGAGGATCATGGGTTGAAGTTAGATAATGGAGAATGAGCTTGGAAGTTATTCTTTTTTCCTTGCTTCACCTTGATGGCCTTCATTTGTGTCCTAGTCCAGTGCTGTCACTCTTGGGGAACAGGGGTACTACTGGGAGGCCTTGATAGGTGTAATGTACTGCTCCCTTTCATAATTAACACTTTTCATCATGGGGCCTTCCGCAGTTTACTAGTCTTCTGGTAACGGTTGTTACATGTACACCAAAAAGGCTCGTGGTTCATTCTCCTATGAGAAGAAGGGCTAGAATGCCGAGGTTGATGTAGCTGCTAGAAAAAATGAATAAAAATGAAAGCATGATATAAAAGAAAGAAGAAGTAATGGGATGATGAATGACCAAGTCAAAATCCAAAGTTCAGCTTGAGCTCTACCCCCTCGCTATGAGGTGATTGCCCCTAATGCACTAAATGCATATCAATTAAAAGGACTTAATCCCTATAAGAAAAATAATGAATGCTTGAAACCTGAAAAGGGGACTTGCAAAAGAAATAAAGAATATCAAAAAGAAAGAAAGAGGTTTGGAATACACACACTGTCGAGGAAAGGGTATTTGAAGTAGCAAGCACTCCCTCTACAAAGGCGCTCATAGAAATGGACAGAGCATGGTACCTTGCATGTCAATGACTCCATCACCATGAAGTAAACCCCATACACTTCATTCACTATACTTACACTTTGATGGATTTTTTGTTGGTTTTACCTGATTCTATGGGCCTTGTTTGATCATGATGCACCTTGACATGGTCCTTTGGAGGACGTTTTCATGATGACACACAGGACATTGTGCACCATACAGAGGACGTTGCACACTTGATGCAGAGCGTTGGACCATATGATGATTGGATATGCACCAGGGCACCTTCCCACACCTCTTGGACCTTGGACGATGGACAAATGAACCTAGACATTGCACATATAGCATGATGCACTATTGAGAGGGAAGAAAGCCCCACAAGATGGATAGTGCACCCCTGAGCATTTTAAGGTTTGATTGGATGATGTTGCACTTGGAAATGATGTCACACACACCCATTGGGAGAGGTTATGGAGCCTTCTTCACCTATGACGTCATGCCCTGGCCCTTGGACATTGCACCTATGAGGATGACGTCATATTTTGTATGCTTGGTGTGTCGACCTAGCATGTGGACGTCTTCTTTGATGATGAGTTAGCACTTGATGATAGTCAGACATGCCTTTTGGGGTGAGAGATGTGACCCTTGACGATGATTGCACCTTTTCATGGAGAGACATGGCCTTTGGAGGCACATTTACCCCTTGGATGATGACATCATGGCCTTTGGAGGTTCCTACACACACACGTGTCTCTTTTTTGAAATATCCATGATCCAGCTGATCTGGATATCTACTGTTGAACTAATGTTTGTCTCTCAGATATGATACTCCAGAGGTTTTTGGATGCGTTTGAGTTATTTGTTTATCATGCTTGGTGATTTTCGCATGTGTGTTTCATTCAATTAATGTTTAAGCAGTGTATACGATGCATGTAAAATAAGGACAAACACCATCTCAATCATATGTATTATGAGGGAAAAAGCAAGAAATACAATGATATGCTGAAAGCAGACAAATAATCTTCAGCTAGATGTCATGGATCGTCACTGGAATACAAAGCAACTACTGCAAAATACCCGTGAACAGAAGATGAAGGCAGATCTGCGCATGCACGAATAGATCAACAAAATGCAGTTCCGAAAACTCATGGCAACTGCTGCAAACACTGGAAAGACAGATTCCTTCCAACCCATTTGAGGAGTCATGGCGCACCAGTAGAGAGAACTATCATCAAATTCCAATGGGTAAATCTCCCAGATTGTGCCAATTTGTCAGTTTGCAATGCGTGGAGGTCTGGGTATCCATCCGGGGTTTCGACTGAGCAGCAGTGAGTTTGTGTTTCATCTCAAAGGTTGGGAGAGTGTTCTAGGGAGAAAGGCAACCCATCTAAGACAGATCTCAGCCAGATCTGACTAGTATAGCCCTCAGGGCGCATTTCCCAGTTTGCAGCAGCAGTTTTCTGGCATGCCTCAGATCTGTTGAAATAACGTAACTACAAAGTGTATTCTGATTATTATTTGATATATTATTCATTGGATCAATCCCCATTGCTGATTGATCATGTCGGCTATTTTAAAAGACCAAATCCCCTTTTGCGGATTGGTCAAAATATAATTGTAATAGGCAGAAGAAGAAGCCAGCCCCAGAATATATTTAAGAGGCCCCAGAATATATTAAAGGTGGTTATAACCACCCAGATTGAGAAGTCGTCCCTGCCAGTGAAGAGACACTTCCACACGTGCCAGACTTGTATAAATAAGGAGGCTAGCGCCTAACTTAGACACACACTCACTTGTTCATTTGAGAGACAAGTTTCGGAGCTGCAGTTGGAGGAGAGAGAGAGAGAGAGAGAGAGAGGCGCATCCTTGGGAGAGGATTTTCTGTATTTGTTTGAGTTATCTCTTGGCATTGTATTGGCTATCTATAATAAGGAAGTTTTGCTGGGTTTTCTGCCCCATGAGGGTTTCCCAGGATAAATGATGATGTGTCTCTTGTGATTGTGTATTTCTCAGTGATCCTATCTTATGCTATTGTTATCTATTGAAATGCAAAGAACTCTAATAATAGCTTAAACCTTAACAAGATCCATTCATTGCATGCGAGAGATCTTTAGTGTATGTCTCATATCCATTCATCTGGCATTATCATTGGTATTTYTCAGTCTTTTATTTTGTATTCCAGTTAAGATCGTTACTGTTCAGATCTAACTGACAATATCTAGCTTGAGTTTTCTGCATATTGATTGTATTACTGTTATTTTGCTGAATAAGAACTATTGCGCTGGTTATGGTTCCAAATTTATTTGCATGCATGATATAAAACATTTAAACACAACAAAATGCAGCCAGAAACCTTTGAAACTCAATCAGAAACCCCCAGCATATCAGATCTACAGCCGAAACCCCAGTTATTAGTAGTTTATATCCAGATCCGAGATACGGGATATTACAGAATCCAGAAAGAAACTCATCGAAAATATCAGGGAAAATACTTGAAAATATCAGCAAGCATAAAATTGCACCTAAAAAGCTCAGAAACATCAGCAACTTAAAAAACTGGGGAAAAAACAGAAATAGGAGGAGAAATCAGAGATATTTGCAACACTGAATTGCATTACATTCCAAGATAAGTATAAACTTTTAAACTTTATCATTTTTGTGATAGAATCACAAAAGTCACACAACATCAATTATCTGATCAACATGAGCACTTACCATAAATGCTTCAGCAAATTTATGTGCTTTGATAAATACATAACAACAACATAGTTTGAAACTTCAAATAGATTAAGAAAAGAATTATACTTATATGCAGGAATCCAGACATCTGGATTATTTGATGTTGTAAAAAGCACAAACATCTGATATAATGTCTGTCCATAAGATGTGAAGATTTCTTTGCCTTGCTTGGTGTCTTCAAACAATATATATGCAATCCAGCTTGAAAATAAAAGGAATAAGAGCATAAGGGCCTGCATGAGAAGGAAATATTCAATCATATCAAAGCAAACCAGTGATGCAAAATGGTGCCACAATGTAGTACTTAATTGTTCTCTGTATTTTTTCTAATATGAATTGCAACATATCTCCCCTCACAGATATAGTCTTAAGCGAGTTAAGTAAAACATTTCTAACTAATAAAATAAGGAAAATATGAGCACAATCATGCCAATAATGAAACCATCATCTTCACACTATAAATTTGTGTCTTGAAACACATCAAAATACCAAAAAGGGGGGATTGAAATTAGGCAGATAAGAATTTAATGACTTCCTTGAGTAAATGAACTCACCAAAACATCAAGATAGACTTTCACCATACCAATTAATGTCCAAATGCAATCCCGTAATTCTCTACATTCAACAACATGTTCATATTCGTCAATTACTTCCCATTTGGATATTGCAGGGCATTTTAAAATAAATTGTTAAAAATAATAATGAAAATTAAGAAAATCAATAGCCACACTTTCATCTCATTAGAAATTATCCAGATAAACAAAATGCTCGACCTGTGTCATACATCGTTTTTAGCAGATTCAAAATTTTAAATAGATTCTAAAGACATGTCACTAAGATTACATAAAATATAATATTAAATAATGACATTTTTGCAATAAAGAACAGGACTAACAAAAGGGAAAAACCACCCAAACTATGATGTAATACACTTTTTACATCTAAGAAGCCTCAATATACATGTATGCTAAGAAAGAAAAAACACTCATTATATTTTGGATAGTTGCTTTCATTGGATATTCCAGGCTTTGTTAACCCCCAGATCGCATTGGGCAGCTCGAGGCTTAGTTTCCAGTTTGATTTCATCAGATTGGTGATTTGATGATTACATTCAAGGTTTTCCATGGTTCAGCATGTTGAATTTTGTAGCATCGGACGGGTATCTCCACATTGGATTGTGTCTATCATGTGGAGATCATCATTAATACCTCTCAGAACTTTGCAAATTCACTTTAATAATTTAATTATTAAAGTGAATGTCGTTTTAGAATTAATTGATATTAATTAAATAAAATGCCTAACTTTTTGGCATTAGTGATTTAAGTTAATTAAATGAATCTTAGTCATTGATCTCAAGTGAAGGAGATTTAATCTCATCCATTGATCACTTTGGAGATTAGGGTTAGGGCTCATCTCAAGATTATAAAAGGCAGCCAAGGGAAAGGAGAAGACACACATTTTACTCATTCTTGAGACAACGAGAGAGAGAAAACAGCAAGAGAGAAATTGTTCGCAGGTGACCGGGAAGTACAGGGAAAGGTTGCCAGAGCAGGAGCGTCATTTCCCAAAAAACCTCGGGAGCGAAGCATCGTTTTTATATATTATATTGCATTTATATTCAAAAAAAACGATGCAAAACGCCAAATTAGTTGTAGAATATATGAAAACATGCATATTTGTGCTACTTGTAGATGAATATTACATTACTATGATGTTAGAAATGCCATCCATAGTACATTAATGATTATATTGAAACTTTGAAAGAACGAATTATGAATAAACGAGCAAGAACATTTAAATGACAAGCAATATTCCACCATCGCTTATATTGGGATTGTAATGTCCCTTTCCAAATAAGAGCTCCAGAGAGTAGGCTTAATGGTCTAAACCGCCCCATTAGACTATAGCCAGGGCCAAAGAGGGGTAAATAGGGTTACTAGAGGTCACTCCAGTCACAGGTGGTGGACAGAGTTCATAGGGACTGTTATCGCTCAGTTTGTAGTCAAGGTCAAGTAGCTGGAAGATAGGGACCAAACTGGCGTAACAGGAGCTTCCACACCCACTGTCACCTCGATGGGGAGCTCTTTCTATTGGAATTGGCCAGTAATCCCAAGGGAGGCGATCCCTGTGTCGGGCTTGAAAGGTCTTAAAGGTTTAAAGGAATCCGCGATGAGGGTTTTCCTTTCCGCAGTGCGCGAAGAATAGTCAAAGAAAGTATTTCCCTTGGTCGAGGGCACTGTTGCAAAGGCAAGGCAACAATAAACTAAAATATGCCACAATTAGTTAGCACTTCAATTATCAATGACTATCTTTAATATATATGAGCAATACTAAATGTAATTGTGTGAAGTCAATTTGCAAATAAAGACAATGGCTTATAATATTACTTCTTCAATAAATACAAATGATAAAGCATTCAATGTATAAAATTTATCTTTGAACTAGTACAACGCATTAACTATCATTAATATGCTCACATATGTACTAGCGTCAAACACGCTGGGGTGGCCGGTCGATACCTCTGAGTTAGTTTAGCTAGGCAGTAGGGGGTGAGCACGTTTTTGCTAATTAACCAATGGAAATTCATCTACACTTCAATATCTATCAACGGATGACTTAGCCACAACTTTAATACCAATCAAAAGTTCATAAGAGGCATGACGTCATCTTGGGGTTAGGGTTAGTAGGTCGCTAGGGTTAGTTAAGGTTTCAATTTTTTGAGAAAGTTTGAAGATTGTTTAACACAAAGACTCCAGCGTTGCAAGTTTGAACCCGGTGCCTAGAGGTATTATGGAGTCAAGGAGTGAGACTAAAGGCTTGCAAGGATCTAAACCCTAAGGGCCGGAGAGTTAGGCTTAAAGGTGTTGCAATGGCAGAGACACTAAGTCAAAACCACAGGGAGGAGGTTCATTCTGGTGTAGCTTAAGCTGGGCCTCATGCTCCTCCCTCTTTCCTCAAGACTCTTTGGCAAAAGCATTTAGCTTTAAGAAAATATAAATCTAGGGCTGAAAAGTGTTGTAGAGCCAAGGCTCTTCAAACCCTAAAAAGGTCAAAACCCTAGGTGTAAGCTTAATTAGGAGCTGGGGCGTCTTCCTTCTTCAACTTATATTCCCAATCTAGCTTCAGGAAAAGAAGAATTAGTGTAGCAATGGCTAGGCTATATTCTTCTAAATCAAATAGCTAAACAAGTTTTATCCTTGGGGACATAAAAGCAAGGACCTACTTGTGTGCTTGCTCCCCTAGGGTTTAAATGATTAAGCATAATAATCACAATGTAACCATACATGTAAGATATTAAAACTACAACACCATTCAATCAAAGAAGTTTTGTATAGAAAATACACTTACAAATTCATGAAGAGCTTATCAAACCCTAGTTGTAACACCTTCCAATGATAAAACACCAATACACATGCCAAAGATAATCCTCCCAAGTGTAGTGCATCAACTTCAAGAGCCAATAATCCAAGACATAAGACTAAAAAGAGATCTCTCACAAGAGAGTGGGTTATTCTTTCAAAATGAGGCTCAGCGTCCTCAATTTATATCATCCAAATGACCTTTAATTTAAAAAATAGGTCATTAAAGCGGTCGATAAAAATTTTGACTTAACAATACATTATTTGTCACATTAAATGCTAAAATGTCAAAATTATGAACTCGAGAGCGTGGGGCCCCTCGGGGAAGGCGTTGACCCTTTTGGGCAGATCGACATCAAGGAGGAGCAAAGCGTTGGCCCTTTTTGGGCAAGATCATCAAGGAGCAAAGCGTTGGCCCCCCTGGGGGACTCACGCAGCAGCCTGCTACATGTGCCAAATAATCCCAGCACAATGCCACATTCTCCAGAAAGCGTCGGCCGCAGCAGGGAATGCGATCCTGTCCATCAAAGTCATCATCTCATCTGCAATGGGCAATCCCCCCTAGGCCGGGCCTACGCCAAAGTGTCCACAGGTGAGGGCGTCCATCTTCTTCTTCATGCAAGGGGTTAGATCTCCAACATTGTCCCCGCCTCACGCCATCCAGTAACCATTTGGTGGGCTCGCCCATGGAGGGTTGAACTAATCATATCCCCATGTGTAGGTCCATTGGTACTTGTCGTAAGATATGGTCTGCACATCAAAGACTATGCCCTCCATGGGCTTCTCGATCCCTAGAGATCATATGATGTAAATCATATTTCATCATTAAGTTATCAAATATATGTATGAAATCCCTAACATATCATCTAAGAGCTCAAAGATATTACAGTCTACTATACAAAATGAAGAAACCAACAGAACCTGGCTGGGCTAGTACCCACAAGATAAGGAAAGTTCCCTCAAAAGATTATTCCAAACCATGTTTTATGAGGTGATATGGTTTTTAGGGATGTCAGTCTTAAAGTAAGACCAAGAGGCGGTGTTGTCTGTGGGTGCCTTGTAGGAGGCCCGAGTTGTCCCGATCATGGATGCATTTTTTCCAAACCCTCCCATTGCCTTTATCTTTTATTTATTGCTTTTCTTTCTTTTTTACGCTGGAGTCGACCGAAGGACCTTGCCTTGGCAATTGTGGAGGGCGATAAGCGTTAGCTATCTTCCTTGAGAAATGATAAAGAATTCTCATTGATGAGACCCCCTTTCCTTTATTACATGCAACGAGTCCTTTGCCTGGTGACGAGATAATGTGTCATGCTGTTGAATACTATGAACATAATGCGTTAAACCGTGATGAGACCTCCCATCCTCTTAGTTGGGTCTTGTTTTTATTATTTTTCTTAGGGTCCCTTTAGTTTCTTCTCCAGAGCTTTTATTGCCTTCTCGGGGATCCCAGGCGAAGCATCTAGGTTTATTTCCTATGGCTTTATCTTTACGGTTGCTTTTACCCCACGGGCCTTTAGCCCCTTCTTCCCTGAAGACAAAGTGTAACCCTCAAAGGTCATCTAATGGCGGTTGGGAATGGGATGGATGAGTGAGGTATAAGATGTAAATATGATAAGATGGTGAATGGGACGATAATACGCAAATCCCTCTTGGTGGCTAACGAAAACCCATGAATCTAAAAGCTTGCTAAGTCACCCAATCAATCACCCCAACAATGGTCAAGTGGATTAGTGTAAGATCAACTGAGTCATCTGAAATGAAAGGAACCTAATGCATATATAAGAAAGTTATAGCGGCTCAAGCGGTGACACATACCGTGATACCTGGGGACCAATTACCTCATGGAGCAAGAATCCTCCGTGCAAATCCAAGTCGGTGGTGATGGAAACCCATTGCTGGCGGCGGGACAAATCTGGCGAAGAAGAAGAAAGATGGGCCCTCGAGTGCCATTACTTTCGAGGAGTCAATCCAGCTCGGTACTCCATGTTCCTAGACATGGAATACCGAGACATGATCTCCTAGTTATCTAGATATCCGGGGATACTTGGGGACATTTGGAGAGTTGTTTGGTTGAAGGTGGGGGCCGAGTTGACACCTAGCACCCGACTATCACCCTTAGAAGGATGGGCGGACCGAGATTGTCAACAAGTGGTTGGAAAATTTATTTGAGGAACTATGTAGGAGGGCAACAAATAATGTGGGTAGAGTGGTTACATTTAGGAGAACATTGCTGTACCACCTTCCACATGTCCATTGGTATGACACCCTTAGGAGCATTATGCGGATGTGATGCTCCCACTTTGGTAGACTTGGTCTTGAGGGAGAGCTCCCAGAGCCAAAGATTGGATAGAGAGTTAGGAGATTCTCATGTTGTTGAAAAGGCCTGCCCGAATGACGCCAAAACTGACCCGAAGATAAATGCTTGAGACCCGAGCCTGAGGATAGAGCATCTTTGAGGTTGGAGATTTGTTTTCTTGAGACTTCAACCCTAGAGACAATCATCTCTGAAGAAGAGTGGGTAGAAGCTCAAGCCCGATTTTATGGTCCTTACAGGGGATCATGGCCAGAGATGGCCCGAGGTTATACGGTAGGCTTCGAGGAGGGGCAAGATTCATATGCGTGTTCCACATGTCTTGCTTCAAAAAGGCATTAGGACAATTCATTAGCACATCAAAGGAGCTTCCCCATTGGATGAAGAGGACAATTAGAGTTAGTTCAGGAGGAGGGTTTTGGGATTAGGAGGCCGAGCGAGGCGAGGTCATCAAGAGTGTTTGATGAGATGGAAGGCTTCGATTAGGGGCGCTACTTGGGAGAGCGGCGGTGTTAAACACCACGGGTAGTATTGCTTGAGACAAAGCAATTTCGGGAATGGATGACTGTAATGTCCCTTTCAAATAAGGAGCTCCAGAGAGGAAGCAATGGTCTAGCAGCCAGATTAGACTACTTAGCCGAGGGCCAAGGGCATGGCGAGGGTTACTAGAGGTCACCCCAGTTATAGGTGTTATATTTGGAAAGTGCATTGAGCTAAAAAGGGTTAAGTGCTTTTAAGTCATTATGACTAAAAATAGAAGTCAACAGTAAATTAAGGTTTTATTTGATGATTTTAGGGTTTCAACAACGAATTAGGGGTTCGGCATGATTTAGGGTTTTTGGAAGCTATAAAGGAAGGGGTCAACAACCTAATTCATCATTATCTGATCCTGTTTTGTCATTGAGGAAAGAGGTGCATCTTAGGAGAGATAGTTCGATTAATATTCCGGAGAAGACACCCGGTTAGGCGATTCGGTGTTGAAAGACACACCCTAGTCCTTCGAGAGGATCATCGGAGTCTTCCATCATTGCTTCATTGATTCCTTGATTGCTCCCATATTCCAATTATTATCTTTTAGTTGCTTATTTGTGATTCGGTTAAGATCCTTTTGTCTTTTTGATCTGGCCGAGTGTTGTCATTTAATTCAACCGCAGTTGCTTATTTATATTCAGGCTAAAGATCAGCACATGCATTGATCTAGCTGGGTGTTTTTATTTTATTCAGCTGCATTCAGCCATTTTTTGTAATCCAAGGAGATATCATAATACAAACTTTAGGCCTTTGCGGTGTTTATTGTTGTATGATCATTTATATGATGTAAACCTTTGATCCCACACACATTAGCGGCGTTTCCTAGACTAACCAAGTTAGGAACATTACAAGGATCACATCATTAGTATCATCTTTCATCCTTTGCCTCTTGTCTAGCCTTTGCCTCTACCTCAATCCTCTAGGGACATCAGTTGAACTCGACAACAACCAATTTTGATGAAACTACCTAATCCCTAGCCTTAAAATATGGTAGAAAAATCTTAACATGTCCCACAATCAATTATTTTTGGTTTGAGTGAAGGGTACATTTTGCTAAGGCCATGACAAAGGAGTTTAATAATCAACACCACCAACATTGGGGTACATAAAGAGCTTGGTGCTCTTGATTAAATACCAATCCAATACCCTATGCATTGATAGAATTCAATGAAAATGTTGCAATTTCATCAATCTTGAAGCTATTAAGTCTTGAATTTTGAATGGGATCTGAAATTCTACTTTCTCCCACATAAGAGTCCAGTGAGGTTGGAAACACTCTCAAAAATCCTGAAACAACTATTTGAGTGATTGTTAGCACTAAAAGTCACACTTTGTTGCTAAAGTGTAAATTTCGGCCTGTCGAGAATGTAAAATATAACTGGTTTGAATAGGTGGATCAACAAGATGGATAAAAGAGAGAGGCGACAAGCTGCCAGTCGATGAAGGCTACACTAGTGATGGAGTCACAAACATCCACTCATCGAAGGCACAAAAGGTGCTCAACAGAAAACAAGATTATATCTTGATAGGTGGAAGAAATGAAGAAGAGAAACATAAGATAGAATGTTAGTAAATGAGATCCTCTCAATTTTAATGAATCAACAAATACTTAAATATAAAAAATGACTGATGGGAAAAATTACAGCAGATCCTCTGCTACTTGGGGATCCATAAATCATTGGCGACCTTTGATCCTCAAATCGCAATATATTCAAATAAGAAGAAATATGAGCCGAGGAAGGTTACAATGAAATCACGGCTCTCTTGAGTCTCCAATAGCAGTGATTCTTACAATCATAAAATTCCTACGGGCTTACAAATGAACACACCCGACTGTCTGCTACATCTCTCTCTCTAGCCTCTCTTGGCTCATCAATCCCTCTCTTCAAGAGATCTCTCCTCCTTTAAATAGACAATAGCATCCAAATGAACTAAGAATTGAATCCCATCTTCTCCATTGGATTCTAAGCCTTGGAGATGGTGGCAATAATCAAAGAGACCATCAATAAACTACTAATTTCGGGGAATTTGTTGGAATCCATTAATAAAATGTCTCCACCTCATTGCATGAGGCCTTTTGTTGGAGATAAATCTTAGGTGTAGGTGTCCTTTAACATCCAACTGATCTTTGAGAAGTCATTGAATCCTCATGACGGTGACAACCTCCCAACAAAGGGAAAATATGCAAAATCTGTGGCCAGCTACGAGGAAGTGGGTAGCGTTGTTGTGCAGGGTGGGTAGTGCCACTTCTATATACAATATATTTCAAACCATAACACATTTTGGCAGAGGTTTTGGAATGTTATGAACAAAGCCTCCCTCCGGTTTCAAAATACCTTCTCAATTGTTCACTTAATCAAAGTTTTAAGTTAATGAATCAAAACTAGTAAAATAACTTTCTGCCTGATTAGTTTTCTACGGTAATGCAGCGATTACGTAGGTAGCTGGACTCACATTGCACCTATATGGAACTACGTTCTCTATGAAATATTGCAGCGCCTTTCATTAGCACTACTACCAGCTGGCGTCATGCAGTTTGGGTAGCATTGCCAAAACCTAGCGCCTTTCAATCTTGAATATGTGCGAGCAATGGCATTCTTTCATGATATTTGTTATCGCTCGGTTGTATTTGATTTGCAAGGCTAAGGATAAAGAGGTCAAGCTAGTAACGAGGGACCTACCCACAATGTCACCACAATGGGGAGGTCCCTTTCTATTTAGGAGTGGCTAAGCCCAAGGGAGGCGTCCACGGCAATCACGGGGTTTGAAAGAAAAAGGCTCAAAGAGGGTTTAAGGCCTAGTTTCCCCATCCCGCGATTCACAGTGAGAAGATAGTCAAATGAAGAAGAATAACCATAGGGAAGGCACCTACTTGCGAGACAAGGCAACAATGAAACTAATACATGCAATAGTGAATTGAGTACTTCATAGATCAATGACTATCTTTGTTTCAATGTATATGAACATATATAGCAATAAATATTAGCCAGTCAATGTTTGCAATAATGACAATGGCTATATAAAGTTACTTGTCAATAAATGCGAGGAATTATAGCATCTAATGAAAATAGTCAATCCTTGAATTAACTCAATGCATTAAATATCATCAAATGCTCATATATAGCAGTGTTGCGTCAATATCCTAAGGATGGCGTCAACTTCTTTAGGGTTAGTATGATAGCAATATAATAGACAAAGAAGATCAACGTTTTGCAAATTAGCCAATGAAAATTACCAATATATCAGTATACATGTTTGGATGACCAAACCCTTGATATTTTCTATCAACAAAAGCAATAAAGGCATGGCGTCATCATTTTTTGCTATGTTAGAAGAGCGTTAGGAGGTTAGTTAGGGTTTCAAATTTGAGAGTTTTGAAGATTGTTTTGCACAACAAGCTCAACATTGGAGAGAAAAAACGGTGCCAAGGTATTATGGAGTCAAAAGCAAGGGCAAGATCTGGGGATGATCAAAATCTAAAGACTAGAGTTAGGGTTTCTATGGTGTAACAATGGCGGGGGCCCTAGAATCAAAAGCAGCTAAGGGAAGGAGGCTCATTACGTTGTTGCTTAAGCAAGGCCTCATGCTCCTTCCTCTTTCTTTAATACTCTTGGCAAAAGCGGCTTTAAAGTACAGTCTAAGGGAGAAAAGTGTTGCGGAGCAAGGCTCTTCAAACCCTAAAAGTTAAAACCCTAGGTGTAGAGTCAACTAGGCCTAGAACGTCTCCTTTATTCAACCTATACTTAAATGTTAACTTTCGAGAAAAAGGATGATTAGTGTAACCTTGGCTAGGATATATCTTCCTTAATCAATAGCTAAAATAAGTTTCTCTAGCATGGGGACATATAGCGAGGACCTACTTGTGTTCTTGCTAACTAGGGATTTCAAGATTAAGCAATATATAATAGCAATGTAATAGCAAATGTAAGAGATTAAACCACAACCATTCATTCAAGAAGTTTTGCATGAAAAATACACTTACAAATCATGAAGAATGCTCATCAAACCCTAGTTGTAAACCTTCCAATGAGAGAAACACCATGAAAATGCTAAGAAGAATCCTCCAACAAGAGTTGCCTCACTTCCAAGAGCAAAATGCCAAGACAAAAGACTAAAAGTAGATCTCTCTGAGAATTGAGTTATGTTATCTTTTAAAATGAGGCTAGTCCTCTATTTATACCAATCCATGACCTTCTAGGGAATTTTAGGTCATTAAAGCGGTAGACAAAGTGACTACCAATTACGCGTTTTTTACATTAATTGCGAAAAATGTCACAAAATGGCTAAAGAGGGACGTGAAGCCCTTAGAGGCGTTGGCCCTTTTGAACAACCGACATCGAGCCAAGCGTTGGCCCTTCTAGGGCTCCTCCGGTACCACCGCGTTTTGAAATGACCTCGACACCAGCCACACGCTCCGGTTAGCCCGGCTTTCTCGAGGGTGGCGTCACGGTATCAAAAGGCACATTCCATCTGGGTGGATGATCCCCTAAGTAGGGCTACGCGGTGTCATGGGTGGAGCGTCCTTCTTTCTTCGTGCAATGGCTCATCACCAGCGTTGTCTGTCTACGCCATCCCGGTAACCATCGATGGAACCGACCCCATGGAGGTCGAGTTAATCCTTATCCCCATGTATGCAGGTCCGGGTACTGTCCAGGTCGGGTATGGTCACGCACATCAAAAACTTCGCCCTCCATGGGCTCATGGATCGGGATCATGTAATGTCTATCATATTTCATCATTAAGTTTTATCAAATGCATGCATGAAACCCTAGCATATCCTTTAAGAGCTCAAGACATTACACATATCTACTATACAAAGAGTCCCGAGAAGAAACAACCAGAGAATAACCCTATTGGGCCGACATACATAAGAAAGGAAAGTTTCCCTGAGGAAGATCATTCAAGCCATGTTCATGATGTGATATGGTCTAAGGATGTCGAAACATAGTGAAAGACCGAGGGGTAGGTGTTGTCGTAGATTGTCTTTGTAGGAGGTGAGTTGTACGAGTCATGGATGCACTTTCCAAGCCCCTTTATTGCCTTTATTCTTTATTTGTTGCTGTTTCTTTCTTTTTACTTCAGGTCGACGGAGGACGCCTTGGTGTGGTGACCAGTCATGATGTTACCTTGGTATTTTCCTTGAGAAATGATAAAGGTGACTCGTGATGAGACCCCTTTCCCTTGGCCATGCAACCAAGGTCATTGCCACAGCGTGGTGACGGATAATGGCAATGTCATACTACAAGATACCTATGAACATAATTTGTTGGCTCGTGATGAGACCCTCCCATCCTCTTGGTTAGGTCTTGTTTTGTTATTTTTCTTGGTCCCTTTGGTTTCTTATCGAGAGGTCTTTTTATTGCCTTCGGGGATCAACTGGCGAGAAGCATCTCTAGGTTTCATTTCTATGGCTTTTATCTTTGCAATTTGCTTTACCCGAGCCTTTAGCCTTCTTACCAGGGACAAAGTGCTTAATATAAGGAGGTCATCCCTAATGGCGGACTAGGAATGGGATGGATGTATGGAGATAAAGATGTAAAATGATAGAATGGTGGGGCCGGATGATAGCTCTGCCTCCCCGGTGGCTAACCAAAACCCATGAATACAAGCTTGCTGGATCACCCTGTTAATCCCCAACAATGGTCAAGTGGATTAGTGTAAGATCAGCGGTTATCAGAAATGTAAGGAACACGATGCATATATAAGAAGGTTATAACGATCAAACATGACACATACCATGATACCTTGGACCAATTACCTCATGGGCAAGGTCCTCGATGCAAGTCAAGCCGATGGTGATGGAAAGGCTGCTAGCGCTAGCAGGACAAGTCTGGCGTAGAAGAAGGATGGGCCCTCGAGAGCCATGCTCAAGTCCCGATTACGCTCGGTATTCCATGTCTAGGACACGTGGGCCTCGAGACATGATCTCCTAGTTATCCTATAGATCGGGTGATAAAACCATTTTACTTAGGTGCCTTGACGGTACCATAGGTAGTGCCTTTTACCAGCGGGTGAAGCTAGCGCTTAGCAAAAACTCAAAATCCATGTCCGGCGCCTTAACCAATCTTGTGCTATGATGATGTTAAAATTCAAGCAAAAGGATAAGAAGGAAATATAAAGGAAATGTCAACTTTTACATTAAGAATTTAACATTACCGGTAGGGGCCCATGAAGCGATCGAGGGGAATGCCAGGAGAGTGCCAGAGTCCCTAAAGTGCTTTGTGAGTGTGGCGCTCCCAAAAAGGCAGGGAATGTCCTCAAAAGGCCCGGAGCACGCTCTCAGTTTTTGGGAGCATGCTCTGAGGGGCACTCCCTAGACGCTCTCGCTCAAAGCGCGATTCCTAGCCGGGGAGTTGGGGGGGGACACTTCTAGCAACCATGGTACAGGTGGGGGGGGACACTTCTAGCAACCATGGTACAGGTAGCCAAGGGAAAATGTCGGGCAGCATTGGGCAAGTTCGCAGGTTGGTTTTCTCCTTTGGGCAGTCATCGCACAACATTGTGCAAGCTGTAAAACGTGCAGCAGCAGTAATGGTCGTACATCCACACGGCAGGGCCATACAGGCCATCATACAACATCCAAGAGGGTTGTACAACAAGTCGTACAGTCAGCAGATTTTTCGGGCAGGGGTTTCTGCAGATCAACAAATCAAGTTTTTTTTGTAGCTTGTTTTTCTCTCAGTGGGCCATTTTCCCTTTTACAGGGGCCTTGATTTTTATCATAATAAAATCATCTCGTTGTTGGTTTTCCCTTACAGGTTTTTCCAAGGGTATTTACCCAAAAATATTTGTGTACATGTGTTTGGTTTCCTGTTTTACTTCCATTGCAATTTCTGGTTAAGAATCTCAGTGTGCTTTTATTGAGTAGATCTGCATTTTATTTCAGCAAGGATTTACTAGGAATTAATTGTCATCACTGGGGTTTAAGGAAATTTAACATGGTATCAGAGCTAATACTCTGATGGAGATCAGACAAGGGTTGTTTTGCAGGTTTTACAGCAAATCTAAATTCAAACAGTTTATATTCCTCATTAAAATTCCGATTTGGAGATGGTCGCAATTGGTTTGTGGTTTGAGGACAGGTTGGAGGGTGCATCTAACTTCATTCCTTGCAAGGCGAGGGTTACATTAATTCTCATGGAGAATAGGTTGTGGGAGTTTGTGTGAAAATTCCAGGTCCTATCAGCTTGCCTTCTTGGTCTGTCTTTGACCAAAGAAAGGCTCTAAGTTTCAACTGTAAGTTAATTTATTTTCTGTTGTTTTATAATAGCCAACAGTCCAAAAGTATTTGCTGATTTGTTACGGTTATGTTCTCAAGTCAAACTCGCAAGTATGTTAGGGCTAAGTCAAACTTGGAATAGAGTTGACTCGTCTCTATTTCCTCAAAGAGTGGACTCAACTAGGACTTAAAAAGGTCCGGCAACACTACTTTTGGCAACTAAATCCTTGTATGATATTTGTAATTTTATTATTTAAATGAATCCTTTCAACTTACCATGACAGTTACTGATTGAAGCAAAGTGTGGCATCCCAATCCAACAGAATAAAGTAAAAGCAAGTAAAAACACCAGCATACCTAAGGTTCACGATTAGAATCATCACCCGAATGTATGGGTCAATTCTGAAAGGCAAATCATGAATAGGCCCAGCAGTAACATACAGGATATCAACGATTAAGTCTGCCACCAACAATACCAATAATATGACCTGCAAAAGTTCCAATTTAGTTAACAATACATGATAAGATCATTATATAGCCCAAATTGACTCTACTACGTATTCTAGTTAAAAAAAATTGTATACAATGTTTAAAGAAAAGTGAAGGAAAACATTACTTGCATGATGCAGCATTTCTTCTTTTTTGGGGAAATGCAACATATATCACATTACTACACAGAAATATTGTGCAATGTCTTGGAAGAAAACTATAAAAATTGCTATGATGCACACAAAATTTCGTGTAATATCATCATATTGATCATAAGTGTGATTATTTATTTACTCTATCACAAACACATGCACAAGAACACGAAAAGAAATTGAAAGAGTCCTGAATCCTTGAATGTTAGAAGAAGAAATCCACACTCATTTATGACAGTTGTGTTAGTGTATACTCAGGTGGAAATCCTTGGGGATCGCACGAATATGCCCAAGGCAAAAATATCCTCAACATTTTTTCACTATGTTATTGAATATCAATTATCTTTCAAATAAGATACTGAAACTATGAATCATTATTACAAAACACCAAACATTAAAAACAAAAACTCATACACTTCCCTGTTTTTCATTGGCCCTATATGAGCAAGACATATTAGTACTCTTAGTCAAAGTGTTGTCAACAAAGAGGCAAGCCAGCCAGCACTTGTGTCTTAAAGCGTAATATTATTAAAGTTTTTATGATCATAATCATCCATAACCTCAATTTCCCTTCGCCAAAATTATTTTCTTATGAGTCTCAAGACAAACTTTATAATACAAAATTGTAACTATGTTTATAATAAGATGCCACTCAAGCATATCATGCTCCAACAACCTTCCAAAGGATAAGTTTGCATCTATAACAAATCCAACTAGTAAAATGAAGGTTTTCTCACATGACTAGTGTATTTATGATTAGTTACATAGTCGAGTACAAGCACTTCAGGAATGCATGCACATTTGTAAGGCTACAAAACATTTTATCAATTGGAGTTCATGTGTCTATGGAACTATGGTCTAGCGGCAACTTGGGGTGGTTGTCGGCCCAATGACCTAAGTTTAAATCCTGGCAAACACACTCCTACCCTACATGGTGTATTGCTGACTGTGGCTTATTAATGGTGTTGATTTCTATTAATGTAATGAGTGGGCTACGTACCAACACCCTCTTTGTTGTATTAAGTTATCAAAGATAAAATGGTTTATTATGTGTTAATACTTGTTCTTCATGGTTATCTAATTTGATGTTTTGGTAGTTGCAGGAGGTATTAACCTCCATATGTTTTGACTAGAATAGAATATTCCGGAAGCAAGAGAAACCCTAAACAGATGTGTGAAAACCCTAGAAGACATGTCGGCTCAGCAGAAGATATAATATTAAGATATTATCCTCCAAGAAGACAAGTCGTCCCAGACTGGTGACTAGAACCACTATAAATAGAGGACGTCTTGGCTCATTTGTTCACTCACTCACTCTCACTCAAGAAACCAGAAACAGTGCACAAGTTTGGAGGAGGAGCAGTAGCTGCAATTGTACGGTTTTCTCTTGTTTAGTCTTTCCGGTACTTTCTCTTGTGTGCTACCCTTGGAGAAGGTGTGCACTCTTCGTCATCTGTTGGTTCTGGTGTGGCTTCTCGGAATCATTCTTTCTGTCAAAGGTTATGGCGCCCGGGGGTGGTTGCGTGCCTATGGTTGGGTGACAATGGTGTAGCATTGTCTATGGTTAAACAAGCACAATATTCTAACAGGTTATGAGCATGTTATCCCCTAGCCTAC
>SNQJ01S0161228.1:21625-32481 GCA_010110895.2 Picea sitchensis | reverse complement strand
GTCAACACCAATTGCCAATTATTGATGTCAACATGTAGATAAGGCATGCTCTAATAGTCAATGTGACTATCTCTCCCAAATATGACTATCTCTTCCAATCAATAATCATCAATCACGTCAATGTGATTATCTCTCCCCCTTTGACATCAATGGAAAAGGGCCATTCTCCTCTTGGGGTTTCTCCCCATGCTTGAACTTTCCTTGGGGCTGCTCCCCCTGTCTGAGTTCCTTTGATCTTTTTCTGAATAATCTCTCCCCTTTTGAACAAGGGATATCACTCTGATGTAATGCTAAAGATACATCGAACATACTCCACCTGTGACCATTGATCCCCTTGGAATTATGCTTATGTTCTCTTTCTTCAAATATAGGGCTCTTTTCTAGGTATTCACCTGATAAATATCTCTTCCTAGAATCATAGGAAGAAGAATGACTCCCCCAATGGGTATGTATCCCCTATATTTTCTGCAAGATGAACATTATGCTACCATTTAATGATCCTTGGACCTGTTCATGCATCAAACTCATTCCATACCAAGCATCATGAAGCAAAAGATGTGTCAATAATGAAATAAAGAATCATGAGCAAAATATCAACCAAGTACATCCTGTACAAAAATGTGTGCTCATCATGCACAACACCTATGCACATCAACATCATGCAATGTGCCAAAAGATATCATCCATGGAATCTATCAATCATATGCCTCTATCAACATGCCAACATGTTCATCTACCACTATGCCAACCATGTGCATCCACCAATATTCCAACCATGTGCATCTACCAATATGCCAACCATGTGCATCTACCAACATGCCAATCAATGTATCATATCACTCATGATATGTTTCCATCATGAACCAAGTATCATAAACAAATACCAGTTGTTGTTCTAATCAAGCAATACCAATGGTGTAGTATCATCAAGCATATGACATATATGAGTGTACCAAAACATGTACACGACCATGCATCAATACCACAAAATGATGAATCCCATACATGTATACCAAATCCTCCATGAAACATGTGCCAATAAACCTGCTAGTAGGTGCCTCTACCAGTGTACTAGAAATGTACCAATCATGCATCAACTATAGATCATCAATGATGTACAACATGATCATCTCATCAACTCACCAACCGCATGTCCCAATGTGTAGCCCATATGCCAAATGCATCAAGCTTTCCAACAAGTAAGCTTTCTGTTAGCACTAGAAGTCACTCCTGGATTGTAGTAGGAGTAAGCCTGATACCCATCAATGTTATATGTCATAATTTGTTTATAAACGGTGATCAAAAGAGAACAGACTCGGAAGTACAACATGATCATCTCATCAACTCACCAACCGCATGTCCCAATGTGTAGCCCATATGCCAAATGCATCAAGCTTTCCAACAAGTAAGCTTTCTGTTAGCACTAGAAGTCACTCCTGGATTGTAGTAGGAGTAAGCCTGATACCCATCAATGTTATATGTCATAATTTGTTTATAAACGGTGATCAAAAGAGAACAGACTCGGAATAGTATCGTTTGAACTCAAGATCCTGGACCGGGCTATGCATGAACAAGTGAGGTATTAGTTTAACTTCAGGCAGTAAGCTATAATAAGGGTGAGTAGGAAGAAGACTTCGGTGAGAAAATGTAAAGGTCTGCTATGAGCATCAAGCTTCCAACAACCCAAAGAGGAAGAACTTAAACACAATAACTTCTTCTATTCAAATTACAAGAACACTAAAAGAAATCGTAACAACGTTACAATTAAACATCTATCATAACACAATCACAATGATTCATGTGAATCAGTCAATCATGAACTCTTTCAGTATTAGATGGAAACAAGATGGAGTAAGGAAGCTGTCTATCATTAAACAAGAAGTCTCACAGACATATACATAACCAGGGAAACTAGTGATTCATCCAAACATTACCATAGGGAGCTTAGCTCTACCATCGATACCAACAAAAATGGCAAAAATGCCTCTAAATACTTGGAGCTGGCTCAGCTACTGAAGACACGATATTTTCTGCATTCATGGCTTTGCGTTGGTAATATTCCCCATCAGGATGCACATGCAGACGTCGGGCAGACTACCCATTCAATCGGTTGTCAGACGCGATCTTTGTCAGGATGGATTGACAGTTTGCCTTTGCATTTTTCCCTTCTCGACCTTCTATTTATGGAAGGAGACATGTTCAACCACCGTCAACCACCTTAATAAATACTTTCTCGGGATTAGGTATGGCCCGGTCAATTCTGTGCTTGGAAAACGTGGTTGCCCTTCCTTGTATGCTGCTTCTTCGCTGGACTGCTACAAGGGGGATCGACCTGCAAACATGGATGAGGATCCGACGGGGAAGGCGATGACACCAACAATGTGGAGGAAAGACGAGGGGTGCTGAGGTGGAAGAACTAGGTGGCGGAGAATCAGGGGCTATGACACCAGACGAGGAGTTCGACAAGAAAAATGTATAAGAAACGGGTGGAAGTGACATGGAGCACGGGGGCATGGGTGTCGGGAAATAAGAAGGATGAAGGGAATGGGGGCATGACACCTGGGATAGTGGAGGAAAAGTGTGCGGTGGTGAAGGGTAGTAGGGATATGGGAGATGTGACAGGGGGATAGGGGAGGCAGAGCGGGAGGCACTTCTCACAAGGGGCGAAGGTGGTAAGTGATTGAGGGGGACCCACATGGAGCCACCCATATTGGACCCCCCCCCTTCATTAAAGGCATAATGGCAAGGGGGGTCTGGAATTGGACCTCAGCCACAGATCTGGGCACTTTAATCCTAGTCGTTCAGACTTGCTCGACACCATATCAGACCCCCCCCCATAATTAAATGAAAAACGGTAAGGGGGGTCCGAAATTGGACCTCATCCGTAGATCTGGGTGTGTGAACCACGACCGCCCAGATCCATGCATCTTTTAAATCAAATGCGTCTGCTCGTAAAATTAGGAAAAGTGGGTTTTCAACCCACTTTTGTCATTTTTTCGNGGGGCATTTTCTAGGAAAACACCCCCTTACAATATTAGGTGATAACATCAGGCTCCATGGGGGATGCCACGCTCCCTGCGAGCTGCCAAGAACTATACTGCAGCTTCAGTACCTTGCTGTTGGGATATGGAGTCCCTTATTGAAACCAAAAACACACATACAACAATATTTACAAAATTAAAGAGCCACTCATGGCTCAAACAAAGCACTTCTTTAGGAAATGCACATTCACTGGGCCATTAAAAACTTCGTCACCCTCCAAATTCTGCAACCTGTAGGTGTTGTTCAGAAATACTTCAGAGATTTTGAAGGGCCCAATCCAGAGGGCTTCAAACTTGCTATATTTTCCTTTATCTTGCCTGGGTGCATCCCACTTAAGAACTAGATCTCTGAGCTCGAATTTATCCTTTTTGACCTTCTTGTCAAAGGTCTGCTTGATCTTCTGCTGATGATCGTGAGATTTTTTTCATTATCTGTTCTCTGCTTTCCTGCACTTCCACTAGCTGATGAATTCTTCTGACCATATTGTCTATCTCTCCATAATCTTGGAAGAATTTTGCTACAGGTAGAGCCACCTGAGTGGGAAATACAACTTCTGTCCCATAAACAAGTTGGAAAGGGGAGATGCGTAGGGACCTCTTGGATGTCACTCGATCATTCCATAGAGTGAATTTAAGTTTTGAATCCCAGGCCTTCTTATTATCTTCCAACAATATTTTAATGAGCTTGATCAAACTCTTGTTAGAATACTTTTCCATTCCATTACCTCGGGGATAATAGGGAGTGGAATGAATCAGTGAAATCTCAAACTGCTCATAAAACTTGATCAAAGGCTCAGACTTGAAGGAAGCAACAATATCAGTAATGATCCCGTCTGGGCAACCAAACCTTGCTATAATATCCTCCAGGAAGCTGATGATTATCTTATGTGAGGCACTTCTGGTGGGGATGGCTTCTATCCATTTGGTGAAATAATTTGTTGCAGTTAGGATCCACCTATGTTGTCCACTTGAAGTAGGATGAATCTCCCCAATGAATTCCACCCCCATTGCCGAAAGGGTATTGATGCTGCTACAGGTTTCAGGGGCAGGGATTTGAGCTATTGTTTTCCTAAAAAATCTTTGACACTTGATATAGGCTCTGATTTTCCTACAAACATTAGTGAATAGAGTGGGCCAATAGTAACCAACCTTGAGAATTTTGTAGGTTGTGGTCTTCCAAAAATAATTTCCCCCACATAGGCTGTCATGAAACTCAAACATAATTCTTTGGGTCTCCGGTGGATCCATACATCTCAGTAGTACTCCCAGGGGATCTTTCCAATATAAGACCTGGTCAATAAGGAAATATCTGATTGCTTTGAGCTTTAAATCTCTTTCCTTTCTCTTCCCCATTTCATCAGGAGGATTTATTTTTTTCAGAAAATATATAATATCTTTATACCAGGTGAATTCTGCCAATGGAGGGGTGACCAGAGGATTTCCATCAAACAACTCAACCTGCTAATCTTCTGAACAAATGTTGATGATGTTGACCCCCAAGGATTTACAGTTGGTTTCAACCAGTAGCTTGGCTAAACACTGCCCTTTAACTAATTTGGTGGGATTTATTGCAAGATCAAACTCAAGGATCTTAGCAATCCATTTACTCCTTCTACCATCTATGCCCAATTGTATAAGAATTTCCTTCACAGAGGTTGAAGGAACATATGCAATTACCTTTGAGTGCAAGACAAAGACTCTTAAAGCTTTGAGTGCTTTCACCAAGGCATATGATTTCTTTTCCATAATGTCATACCTGATCTCAATGTCCCTCAATGATCTGCTAAAAAAGGAAATAGGTTGCTCCATCCCTGCGTCATTCTTCTGTAGCAGGACAATAACCACTGTATCAAAGGAGGTGAAAGAAAAGACCAGGAAGTCCTTGGAATAATTAGGACTGATAATCACAGGTGCCTCAGACAAGGCCTTTTTTATTTGATCAAGGGCTTCCCTGGGTTCAACAGTCCACTTTACCTCATTCCCCTTTCTGAGCATGGTTGTAACATGATTCACCAACTCAGCAAAATTTGAAACAAATATTCTTAGAAATTTAATCTTCCCCAAGAAAGACTGGACTTCTTTCCTGGACCTTGGGAGTGATAAGGCTTGAATCACCCCCACCCTATTGGGATCAATCCTTACTCACTCAGTAAATACTATATGCCGCAGTAATTTCCCTTCCTTCATGGAAATTAATGATTTCTTAGGGTTCAAAGAAAGACCAAACCTCTTGCATTTCAAGAAGACCTTTCTCAGATGATTTCAGTGCTCTTTATCATATCTGGAAAAAAATGTGATGTCATCCAGATAGATGACTGCAAATTGATCTTCCTCCCCAATGAAGGCGATGTCCATGGCTCGCTGAAATGTTGCTCCTACATTCATCAATCCAAAGGGAATTTTGGCATACATGAATGTGCCCCAAGGAGTGGTGAAAGTTGTTTTCACCCTATCCTCAGGAAGAACAGAGATCTGATTATAGAGAGAGAATCCATCAATCATAGAGATCTTGGATGAACCTGTCACCCTTTGCAATATATGTTCCATCTTGGGCAAGGGGTACTTGTCCTTCTTTGAACTTCTGTTCAGGTTCCTGAAATTAACGCAAAGTCTGATTTCCCCACACTTTTTCCTTACTGGGACCAGATTAGCCACCCACTCTGAATACCTCAAAGGAACGATGATTTGGGCATCCAAAAACTTCTTTACTTCTTTCTCCATGATAGGAAACAACATAGGATTAATTTGTCTTATCTTCTGCCTAAATGGCTTGGCCTCCTCTTTTAGGGGAATCTTATGCTCAATGACAATTGTGTCATAAGTCTTGAGGTCTTCATAGTTCCAAAAAAATATATCAACAAATTCCCTTAATAACTCAACATACTCAGTTCTTTTCTCTCTTGTCAAGTTTCTTGACACCTTGACAAACTTTGGCTCCTCTGTGTCGATGCTACACTCAGCTGTATCGACATTATATTTTGAGGTTTGGCCCTTTATTGCTACATCATTTATATCAAAAATCATTTCTAAAGGAACTGGTCCCTTTGGAATGTGATTTCTAGGAAACTGAACAATATGGTGATTAGAAATCTTATTTAAAAATACCTCAAGGTGAGGATCACCTTTGGGATCATGATCCTGGTCAATGTGCAATGGAAAGAACTCATCAACAGAATCAAGAAATTTTCTGATTTCAAGATCATCCTCGAATACCTTCCAGTGCTTGATATTGTCTAGTACAGAGGGCCTATATCTTATCTCAAAATCATATTTGAACTTAGGTGGAAGAGGGATCCTAAATTGGCTAGACAGCTAGGGAATCAGCTAAAGTATTTTCCTCTCTTGGAATGAATGAAATGTTGAAGGCTGAGAAGAAATTGTCAATTAAGTTCCACACCTCATTTTTGTAACATCTGAGCCGAGGATGCTTAACCCGATAAGCATTTCTGACCTACTGGACTATCAAATCTGCATCTCCGAACACTGCTACCTCTTCAATTCCCATTTCCTTTGCAACCCTTAAACCCAAAACAAGAGATTCATATTCAGCCACATTATTGGTAGTTTCAAACTCTAGCTTGTATGACAGGGATATTGTTTCCCGACGAGGTGACTTAAACACCACTCCGACACCAACACCTTCAATAGAAGAGGCTCCATCAAAAAACATCTTCCACACAGAGGTATTCGGAGGAGGTACTTCACGATAAGAAATGGGCTGCTTTCTAACTTCAAGAGGGGCTTTAGGGGTATCATGGAGATGCAATAAAATAGACCCCAATTCAGTGTCAAGTGCAAATATAGGATGATTAGTGGGGTCTGCTTCGTTGCTAACAATGTAGGGCAACTGAGATTCTCTGTACAGTCTCCTGTATTCCTCTCCAAATACCGGGATGGTACCATATGTAAGTTCCATCTGTAATGTTCCTCCAAGTTTTTTAATCCAATATCTTGACAATAACATGCCAAAATTGGGAGGAACATCGACTACCACAATGTCCATGACCACACTCTTCATTGGCAGCTGAAATAAGGACACCACCAGGTCTTTGATGACTCCAAGACATTGAACTCTCCTTGAATCAAAAGAGTACAATTCATGGTAGGCCTTTGTGACTTCTAGACCGAGTTATTCCATGATAGTTTTGGGCATGAGATTATGAGAGGCCCCTGAATCCATAAAACAGTTGTGCAACACCTTATCATGAATGTTTAGGGATGTGTAGAAGGGAGGGGATGAATCATCTATGTCTTCCACCATAGGACCTAGGATTACTGCAGGTTTTTCATCTTGCAAGTTAATTGAGTCTGTGGGATGATATGAGGGATCAAAATGTAGTAGCTTAGAGAGGCTCCTTTTGAAATATTCATGTTAAACCAGCTCAGAGAGGGGTACAAGGATTCTAATTTTTTGAATTTCATGCTCAAAATTAAAAGAAGATATGAGCTTCAGGATTTCTTTTACTTCAGGAATAGGAGTCTGGACTACTGGAGAGGGGGCTTGGAGTTTCTTACCCTTGCTGCTGTATGCCACATCTTTAGCAGGCTCCTCTGCTCTGGTGGGATACTTAGGAACATCAGGGGTTTTGACTTTCTTTTTGGATCTGAGGTTGTATCTATTTTGGTTGCTTCTAGCCTTGTCTCCCTTGCTCAGCTCATTAAGTTGACTGTCCATGAGAGACTCCTCATATGATGATCGAGTCAAATGAGGAAAAGGGGAAGTGTCTCCAAAACAATGGATTTCAGGATCAAGCTCATCTATTTCCTCTCCTTCCTCACCAACAACCAGATTATTCTTAAGAGGAGTCTGGATACTCTGATTGTCTCTATCTCTGTTCCTTTGTTCCCTTGGCATAATATGGGGAACATTGTTGTTTGGCCTCCTAAAACCTCTGTTATCATCATTTTGGGGATTTATGTAAATTGTCTTCCCTTCTAATTCCAACCTTTCCATCCTAGCCGAAAGTGTTTTCAGCATATTAGTTACTTCATTGATCTGAGGAGAAAGGGCAGAAGAACTAGATGTGGAGGCTTCATATCTCCTCCTGGGTATATCTCTATCAACTTTGTGTCTGAGTCAATCCACAACCAATATATTCGACTCAACTTCCACAGCCACATCTTGCATGTGAGCCAGGGAAGTTGCTCGTCTTTCCCTCAACAAAAGGCATAAATCAAGGTCAAAATCACTGGCATAAGTAATCTTGGCTTAATCTCCTTAGGACTTTATCTCAGCAAGGATCCTATTGTACATCTTATTGAACCTCTTGGAGAAGTCGGAGACAGACTCTCCTTCCTTTCTCTTCAAAGACCCAAAATATGTCATGTAGCACATGAAGTCTTTCTTATCTCCCCACTGTCTCAAGAAGGTGTCATCCAAATCTTATATCCCATCAACAAATCCAGGAGGCAAGGCCCTAAACTAGTTCCTAGCCTCACCCTCAAGGCCATGAACACAAATCCTCATCCATACGTCTGCATGCATGATGACATGATGATTCGTAAAACAGTAAAAGGCTTCAATGTATTCTTCTGCAGTTATATCTCCTTCGTCTGTAAACTTGGGCATCTTCTTGAGGTAGCCATCTACTGGAAGGGCATTGAGAGGCCGAGGAAACACAATGGGAGCATACCTAGCAGCTATTATGGCCTCCATCCTAGTCATGGCAAGATTTTCTCTTTCCATAGGAACATTTGGTGGAGAATAACTAGGAGGGGAAGGAGTTCGAACATGGGAGACTGTAACTGAGCTTCCAGGTGGAAAGGGAAACATTGGAGGATTGAGAGAAAAAGCTACAGGGCTAGAGTTAGCAGAGGATTCTATTTCTGTAGTGGCATTAGTAATAAGAGGAGGAGTGGTAAAACCCGGGGTAGGAAAATATTTTGAGGTGTTGGGTCTGAACCAAGGTACAAACTCAGGAGAAAGGGGAGTGACAAGGATTTCTCCCTCCAATCCAAGACCAGGAGGAGAAAATTCAGCAGGGCCACTCCCAAACTTCAGACTTCGGGAAACTCCAACAGAAGGAAATAAAACAAAATGATATGCAGAGGTTGGAGTTCCTATGGAACAATGCAAATCATCAGAACATCATGGTTTTGTAGTAGAAGTACCTCCTCCAAAGGCCTTTCCCTTTTTGATGATCTTCTCTGGGTTGACTTCAAGTGTCGCTAAAGGCATCTATGGAGTAGACCTTGTATGCCTGCCTCTAGAAGCCACAGTTGAAACAGTGGAATCACCTGCGGGTTCACGTCAATGAAGTTGCCATAGTGGAGTCGTCAGGTGCATAGTAGCAATCTTGGAAGGATTTGATGCTTGATGCACCTTCAGAATTAGAGGCTCAATGTCGTTCAATCCCAAGGAAAATCTTCAACTTCATCCCCAACAACGACACCAGAAATGTTAGCACCATAAGTCACTCCTGGATTGCAACAGGAGTAAGCCTGATACCCATCAGTGTTATATGTCATAATTTGTTTATAAAGGGTGATCAAAAGAGAACAGACTCAGAATAATATCGTTTGAACTTAGGATCCTGGACTGGGCTATGAATGAACAAGTGAGGTCTTAGTTTAACTTCAGGCAGTAATATGTAATAAGGGTAAGTAGGAAAAAGACTTCAGTGAGAAAATGTAAAGGTATGCTGTGAGCATCAAAATTCCAACAACCCAAAGAGGAAGAAATTAAACAAAAGAAACTCTTGTATTCAAATTATAAGAACACTCAAAGAAATCGTAACAACGTTACAATTAAACATATATCATAACACAATCACAATGATTCATGTGAATTAGTCAATCATGAACTCTTTCAGTATTAGATGGAAACAAGATGGAGTAAGGAAGCTGTCTGTCATTAAACAAGAAGTCTCATCGACATATACATAACCAGGGAAACCAATGCTTCATCCAAACATTACCATAGGGAGCTTAGCTCTACCATCGATACCAACAAAAATGGAAACAATGCCTCTAAATACTTGGAGTTGGCTCAACTACTGAAGACGCAATATTTTTTGCATTCATGGATTTGCATTGGTAAGTTTCCCTATCAGACTACGCATGCAGACGTCGGGCAGACTACCCATGCAGTCGGCTGTCAGACACGATCTTTTTCAGGATGGACTGACAGTCTGCCTCTACGCTTGTCCCTTCCTGACCTTCTATTTATGGAAGGAAACAACGTTCAACCACTTTAAACCACCTTAATAACTGCTTTCTCAGGATTAGGTATGGCCTGGTCAATTTTGTGCTTGGACAACATGGCGACCCTTCCTTGGCTGCTGCTGCTTCACTGGACTGCTATGAGGGGGATCGACTTGAAAACATGGGCGAGGATTCGATAGGGAAGGTGATGGCACCAACAATGTGGAGGCGAGATGAGGTGGAAGCACCATGTGGCAGAGAATCAGGGGCTATGACACCGGAAGAGGAGTGCCATGGGAAAAATGGATAGGACATAGGTGGAAGTGACATGGAGCATGGGGGCAGGAGTGTCGGGAAATAAGAAGGATGAAGGGAATGGGTGCATGACACCTGGGATAGTGGAGGACAAGTGTGCGGTGGTGAAGGGTAGTAGGGAAGTGGGAGATGTGATAGGGGGATAGGGGAGGCAGAGTGGGAGAGACTTCTCAGAAGGGGCGAAGGTGGTAATATATTGAGGGGGACCCACATGGAGCTTCCCATATCAGACCCCCCCCCTTTCATTAAATGAATAATGGAAAGGGGGGTCCGGAATTGAACCTCAGCCGCAGATCTGGGCACTTAATCCCAACCGTTCAGACTTGCGCGACACCATATCGGACCCCCCCCCTTCAT
>SNQJ01S0161228.1:0-21615 GCA_010110895.2 Picea sitchensis | reverse complement strand
ACATTCATATCTTCTTTTCCATTCTTTAGTCTTGTGATCTCTTCTTCCTTTTCTTCTAATTTGGTCTTATTTATCTCTTCTTGTTCTTTGAGCATTCCTTTTAACTTCAAGATGTGCCTTTTATTCCTCCTAAGAAACTTCTTGGTGTTATCTAAAAGATAGTTATAGTGTGTATAATAATGATCACTGCTATATCTATATAAACCATCTTCAACTTCTTTTTGAAGTTCTAATAGATCTTCTTCTATTCTTTTCATGGGATAACTACCATCAAACTTCACACACACTGTTTCTAGATATTCTTCTTCACTTGAGTAGAAACATTCAACGTCATCACATTTTGAATCATTGCAATCAAGAGTCTTTGGAGATTTTTTACCTTCATTTGAATTAATTTCAAGATTTTCCTTTTTGCCAACATCATCACATGATTCTTTGCTTTCCTTTGTGCTACCATTAGCAGTTGATTCTTTGTCTTCATTTGAAATGTTTTTAAGATCACATTTAGAAATAATGCATTCAAGAGTCTTTGGAGATTCTTTACCTTTAATGATCTTGATGGAGTGGTCTTCATGATCTTCTTCCTTGTTTTGATATGTCTCATCTAGCTTTAGTCATAGATCCTTGGCGGAAGTGCATTGCCCCATGATCTCTTTGATAGAGCTTGAGAGTCCACTAAGAATGGTCTTGAGAGCCAATGCATCATTCTTCTTTCCTTCCCTTTCAGCTACAAACTTTGAATTGTTCTTCAACGAAACTGGTCCACCAATGGCTACCTTCCAAATAGATTCTCCCATTGTATTCAAATACACTCTCATCTCGATTATCCAAGTAGAATAGTTTTCCTCACCAAGGATTGGTATTTCATCATCCATTTGTGTGTCTATGGATATCCTTCAAGCTTGTTAAGGCTTGTAGTGAATGCCCGCTCTGGTACCAATTGTTGGACACACCTACCACACTTAGAGGGGGGGTGAATGAGTGTGGGGCTATTTTTCAAAACTTCCCTCTTACACAAAACTCATTAGTTAGCATTCAACATTTTATTCATTACTCATTGCTGTCATTTATAACCAGTTAGATGTGAACACATATCAACAATATATCATAAACAAGTCATCACCACAAGGAACACAAACAACACAAGATGTATGTACAATTTTCTTTTTATTACGGACTACAATCCTTGGGGTTTTTTAGCAACAACTGAATAGAGTACAACTCTACAAGAGCACCAAATCTACAATGAAAGACTCAACTTACACACTCAGCACCAACTAAGATGAGGCAACAATCCTCAATAGATATCAATTTGCAATAGGTAAGTGACCTGTCAGTAGTGAAGCCTGCGTGTGTACATGCCCTGGCTCACTACAGCCTGCATATGTACACGACCAATGTATACAACAACTTGCATATACCTTCTAATATATTTAGGGTTTATCCTTAAAGATCAAATCAGATCCTCTGCAACCAATTTATCATTCTCTTCTGTCTCTCACTGTCCAAATTGACCACTAGCCACTCACAACACATCCAAGCTCTCCAATGGATTACTCATGCTCCACAACCAATCAATATGAATGCTACTCAATCATACATAAATAATCAACATACTATAGCCATCATTTAGGTACTGAATCATAAGAGTGTTTCTCACTCCATCAACCAACATAAACCACATCATAACAACCATACCAAGAATTCCCTAAGCATTCAAGCAATAGTATCCATCGAGAAAATAATGAAACCATACTAGTGTCTCAGTGATAGATCTGAGCATATAGAATGCAAATCTGGAACCTGCTTCAGTCTTCAACTACCAGCCATCAACTCAAACAAAAATCTCCATGATTTTATCCACTGTACACACCATGTCCTCATACAACCCACGTATGTACGTGCCCTGGCCCATTACAACCCGCGTACACCTCAGAAACTAGGGTTTTTGAAGCTCCAAGACTTTTTCCGTCAAGATCTCCGATATTGCTGAAACTTTGATGCATCCATGAGATCCTCCTCATTCTCTCTTTCTCAGAATAAATATTCAATCATGCTCAAGAGATCTTCACCAAAGATGCTCTCACAAGAAGCTCTCCATCAATACTCCAAAACATATTCTCACAAGAAGCTCTCCATTGATCCACAAAAAAAGGATGATATGCAAGAGTCCATATCTATCTTATTTATACTTTCATCCTCTAGGTCACTTAACCCATTTCTAGGTCACTTAACCCATTTCTAAGTTACTTAACCCATTTTCCTTATTTTTGGGTTAACTACTTTCCATAAATAGAAAGTTCTCCAACACTTTATCATTTAAATATTCCTTCTTGATTTTGTCACCTTACTTTATCATTTCTTGATTTTGTCACTTCTCTTTATTATTTAAATAATCCACCTTGACTTTGTCACTTTACTTTATCATTTAAATAATCATTTCTTCTTTTAAAGCACTTTGACTTCTTTGACCTTTTGGGCTTCAAGACAACATGTGAGGGTCCTCCAACTTCATAAGGACACAACTCTCAAACCGTGAGGAGTTATGTGACATTCCACATACCACTGGAAATGACATGACAAGTACTATCCTTCTAGGATAGTTTCACCAACAAATTCATTGATATTCATCTCATTATTCCACATACAATCATGGGCCCTCCAACCATTCTTCTAGGATAACTCAATCCACAAAGTGTCTTCCCGTGAGGGCTTTCACCATAAGGGGACTACTTTGGAGTTCATACATTTGTGCACCTTATCAATCATGTTTAGACAATAATGAGTCATCTATACATTTTTCCAACAATGCATCATATACCAATGAATCAACATCGATCCATCTTCATCATGTATCAATGACAACTCATTGATCTTCATCATATCAATGATAACTCATTTATCCATCTTCATCTATGCATTCTCACCAAGAACAATACATATTACATTACATCAATCATCAATCAATCAATATTTTGACATCAATCAATGACATCAATCAATCAAACCATTGGCATCAATGACAACATGATCTAACATTATTAAAAAAAAGAAATGTTCTTTTGAAAACAAAACCTTCATACAGTTATTGTGAAAGATATAATCAGATTTAAGAGTCATTGAAAAATTAGTTGCAAATAGAGGTTTAATAACCATTGCGAAAACGAGGGGTAGTAGGTATGGGAGAGAAATAGGTGAGGGAGGATATTTTGTGGCCTTGATGGACATATAACTCTATCCTTTTCTTGGAGAATAGGAGGAGTACTAAACAATGAAGTAAAATTTCTTGCAGTCTTCTAAGGCATCAAAATTTTGAGCACCATAACCTCTGAGTGAATCATCATCGTTGGAAAGTCTTAGATCACCCTCTCCGCACTCTAAAATGTGACTCAAATCCATCAAAATCTCAAATATTAGAGCCTCTCATCTATATATTTAGCAATGTTAGCTTCTTCCATGTCAAAAGAAGCCAAAATAGGGAAGTGGATGTTGTGGCCAACTTAGGGGTGACTCTAAGAGTGAGCATGATCATCCTAAAGAAAGCATAAGGGTTTAAAAAATCCATAATCTATACCCCACGATCAAGCTCAAACATATGGATAAATTAAAAAGGGTGAAAAAGGGTTGCATTTAGGGGGTTCAAGAGTAAGGAGGGGATCCTTCACCCCACCACACCCCGAATCCATTCCACCCCTCTCTTCTCCTCACCAAAGAAGGATGACAACTTGTTATCTCCCTCATGTGGCCCCTCATATCTTGTGCCACCTTCCCCCCTTATCCCCTCATTATTTATCATACACTTGATACCCTCTCTCATGCCTTGTCCTTTTCCCCCCTTCATACTTGATCATTCCCTCCCCCAATTTTTCAACTATACACCATTTGTTTCCATGGAAAGAGGCCATTACCTCTACTATTGTTGTGATTCCTGTATTACTAGAAAATTGGCCTCATTAATAGAAAATTGTGTATTACTGTATCTCTGTGTTTATGGTTTCATATATGATACATTTATGTTATATTATTGGATATCCAAGATATCTCTGTACATTGCTTTATTATATCTCCTCTCTCATTTCATGCCAAAAATAATCTAGATCAGTGGAATCACATCAGGCTGCTCTTGATCATTTTTCAGTGCATGTCCCTGACGAGGTCCGAGTATAGCAAGTTGGGTCTCGATCTTGTCTCTCTTTAAGACAATCACTCTCGCACGTCCAAGAAACACTCCATGGTGGAAGAAAATAAAAACGACAAAGAAGATGATTCTATTAATCTGTTGCTTGAGCAGACTCTCACGTGACAAAGGGATGAAATGATGGAGAATTTTTCCCACATCCTTCAACGCTCGTCGATAATAACATGTGTGTCTTCATCAAGCGACCACTTTGGAAGTACCTCGCCTTTCAAGGTACAAGTTCATTTTGATACTCCCATATTTTAAGGACATATATATGCAAATGCCTTAGAAAAATGGTTAAATCTGCTAGAAGGTTATTCTCTGTTCATAATTTCTCCGACAAGGAAAATATCACCTTCACACTCAAGGATCTCCCCCATGTCAAACATTGGTGGGAAAATTACTAGGAGCAAACTTCCACAGAGGAGTATGGAATATATGGGACCGAGTCCACTTGGGATTTTTTGTGGATGCGGTAAAGGAACAGTATTACCCTGTTGGAAACTATGAGGACCAGTACATGAGATGGACCACATTGTGGCAAGAAAGGGGCCAAGAAGTTTCAGAGTTCACCAATACCTTCCATACCTTGTGCACCAAGCTGGGTATCAAAGACTCCGAACGACATTTGGTTCTGAAATACCGTGGGGCTCTATACAGATACATCCAAACTGAAATGGATTTTATGGGCATCTCATCACTCAGTTATGCTTATCAATATGCTGTTAAAATCGAGCAAAGGTTTAATCACCATAACAAATGAGAGTTCGTGTTTGCAAATATGAAACAACCAAAGTATAATAAAGATGACCCTAACAAACAACATCTCGAAAACCAATCCAAGCCACAAGAAAATAAGGGTCACAGAAAGACGAAGAACACTGGAAAATGGTGTGATTTCCATAAAATCCCTTGTCACAACACTGGTGAATGTCGCTCAAAACATTCATTGGTGGCCGAGATAAAAGACAAGGAGCCGAACCCTGATTCAAAATTTGATTATGAAAATACTGATAGAAGACAAATCATTGTCGCAGACCCCACTTTTATTGTCACGACCACAACAATTCAACCAGAAGAACCAACAGATTATCAAGAGGGGGAGTGCCTTTTTCATTCACAGATGTAGGTGAAGGGGACCCCACTGCATTTTATTGTTGATAGTGGAAGCCATAAGAACCTCATCTCAACATAGGTCATCAAATAGTTGTGATTGTTGACAACACCACACACACAACCATACAACATAGCATGGCTTCGCTAGGGACGATATCTTTGTGTTAGCCAACAAATCTGATTTTCATACGACATCCAACCCTTCAAGGATGAGGTATGATGTGATGTTTCCCCTCTGGATGTTTGTGATGTTCTCTTGGGCTAGCCATATATGTGGAAGCACCATGCTATTTATGAGTCTCGACCTTGTAGTGTCGTTAATTTGGGGGGTCATCTCTACAGGATACCAGAGGTAATTTCGAGTATTGTCCCACCTAAAAAGTGTTGTAAGGTAGTATCTCATACTACAAAATTCAACTTCTTAACAATATGTTCAAAGTGTGAACAGAAGAACACCACTGCAACCTCAGTCCAAGCACCTTCTATCCAACAGAAGCATGTCGAAAAAATTGCAACAACGTGTATATATTATTTTTGCACACATGCATCTCATGTAGCCAAACTGGTTAAAAAGGTTCAACCCTTCCAACCACAGGTTCGTGACAACCTCCAACAAGCTAAGCAACACAACTTGTCCAACAAGGCAAGTAGCTTATCAAGATGCAGAATCAACAAATGCTTTTCCCTCTCCCTCGGGGACTCAATGCAATGGATACCATTGCTTACTAAGGAATGATGATTTATCCAGGTGGATATCGATGGCCACCCACCTTTTCCAACTGGCTCAAAAACGTTTCTGGCAATTTTGGTAATTTACGATTTTTAGCAGTTTTTAACTTTCGGGGCCATTTTGAGGGCCTAAATGAAGGTTTTTTGGGATCAAGCTTCTCAATGATAGACAAAGGCTCTGATTGAGCCCCCAAAATGAATCTCCTCGACGATACCTTTCCAATGAGCTATTGTGCACCCCAAACAAAGATCATATGCCAAAGTTACGCCCCAGGAAGTTGATACAACAAACTAGCCAAAACGGGGTCCACAAAACTGTTGGCTTTTTATCTTCTGGGGTTAGGGTTTTGAATTTTCTTTAAGATAAAAATTCCTTTGGAGCCTCATTGTAAAATCATCTTCTTGCAAATGCGAGTAGCGGACATATATCTTCTTAGAGATAAGCTGCCACCATTCTACCAAGTCTTTCACTCTGTATTTTTACAATCTTTGTACATTTTCGCTCATTAATAAAAGATTGTGTATTACTGGATCTATGTGTTTATGGTTGCATCTATGATACATTTATGTTATATTATTGGATATCCTAGATATCTCTGTACATTTCTTTATTATATCTATGCTCTCATTACGAACTGAAAATAATAATGATCACTTGATATATTAGTTTCTATGTTTTATTTCTTTCTATTTCTAGTTGGTCAATTTGTTAAATAGTATACCTACGATATTTGGGGTAGAAGAATAATTTTTAAATTTTGGTTAAACACCTCATACAATTGAGCCTCTCCTCTATTGAGTCAAACTTTCCCAAATTTTTAATCCATTTTGAATGTTGTCCAAGTAGTATAAAATTTCTAGACTACAACAATTAATGCAAAATATAAATTTTCACTTCTTCATTAGAGGTTTCCTAGATATTACCCCTGTGAATTTCGAGCCATAGTGTTGTTATGAAATATAAATACCACAACAAAAACAACAAAAAACACCATTTCAACCTTTAAGAATCCCAATCCACTAGGAAATTCAAGAGATGAGATATCATTGTGTTCCAATAAGTTTAAGGCTCTAGGGAAATCTTATCATGCATAAAACAAATCTGAAAATCACTTATGACAATTGTAAATAAAACAACAAATCTACCCTTCTTCAATTATAATGTTAAATCACTTAACTCATTCACCCTTAACTTATGTCAAATTAAAGAGATTGAAAATCTACCCTTACTTCTTCAATTATAATGTTCAATCACTTAACTCATTCACCCTTAACTTATGTCAAATTACAACACCATGAAGAAGTAGATGATTGAAAATCAAACATTCAATTTACACAAGAATACCATGAAGAAGTAGATGATTGAAAATCAAACATTCAATTTATTAATACAATGGATAACCCAAAAACTTTACTAATATGCATAAAGATGAAGTTCATGTACATACCATAGCCTCAACACAAGGCTTATACAATCCTCTGGCTCTCCAAAACCCTAGTTATGGAAAGCAATGAAAACCCTAGTTGAACCAAGAATATCCAACAAGCATGCATCACATAAGGATATCCTCCAAGGAAAGACATTTCCCTTTCTTCACTTCAACAAGGGAAACCTAGGGTTTCATCTCAAACCCTAATATTCAAGTCTCCAAGGATGAAACCCTAACCTAGTCTTCAAGATGTTCCAAGAAGCTCAAGAAAGTGCCTTGTAGTCTTAGAGAGAGAGAGAGAGAGAGAGAGAGAGAAGTAGTGTGGTTCCCTTTGATCACATCTCTACCACAATATGAATAAGAATGAACAAAATCATATGAATGGGGATGACTCTCCCTTCCTCTATATATATATTAGGAGGTAAGGGAGGCCAACAATATAATGTGGTTCCAAACCCCATAAGCAACCCATAATAAACACTTGAGTCCAAAATAAGTGAAGTACTCCACTCCAAGTTACACATGTCATGCTCCAAAGTGATTTCATACACAATAAGGGATCCAAGATGATATAGCTACACTAGGTGTGTCCACACCCATATATCACAATCCCACACTAACTCCATCATTTCCTCCTAATTCATCTGCTCCATCGATTCAATTTCCTTACATGAACATTGTCACAACTCAAGCATCCTCGAGCCAATTCCAATCCTGCATCTAGGAATCCAAACTACCCCATGTTTTCTAGGACCCAATTCCCTCCTCCAATATGCATAATGCTCTTCTTGCTATATAGGGTGATCTATAAGCAAATGAACCTCTCCATGTGAACATCATGAAATATGTCCCTCGAGTTGTCAAGAGAATTCCAATGCCCTAGGGAATAATGCCAAACAAGCACCCAACTGAGTTGAACCAACCACTAAGAAAACTATCTCTAATGTGTAAATACATCATGGACCATCTCCCATGAGTCAATAATTCTAAGACAATCTAGGGCTTGAACATACACCATGTACCCTAAATCTCATGAAGAATTCTAAACATGGTAAACACTTTCGGAGTAGCCCAAAAGTTAACACAAGTTAGGTTCAAATGAAGTCTCCCTGTAGCGTAGCTAGAGAGGTAGTGGGGGGCCCTCAGAGGTCTCATAGTGATAATAGTGGAGGTCATTCGACAAGATGGATCTAGGTCCACTATATTATTAAATAAGGCCTACTATGGTAGTTAGATAAAATAAATGGCAATTAGATATAATAAATAAGAGGACTTCTTAGAAGAACCTACTCTAGAAGATTCCTCCTCTAGAATGTTCTTAGTGATGGTAGCACCATATAAAGGGTTCAAGCAATGTAATGAGATATGAAGAGAATTAGTGTATTTGAGAAGCTCAATGAGATGCCTCCCAGAGGCAAGTGAACAGGAGAGGATCCTCTTCCATAATATGATCCATCAGATGGTGTTGCCCTACCTCAAGGGTTTCTATAATAAAGTTGTGGTTTTCTATATGGTTTGGCTATATCTTGTGTGGTGATTGTATTCAGATATCTTGGATCTATTGTGATATTTTGTAGTCAGGTATTTGGTTCTTAACACTGCTCAACTTTGTCTCCCTCGAAGGGGCATCCTCCCATTGAGCTACTCCAAATACAATACTTCTCTAATATCTCATTACATTGCTTGAACCCTTTATATAGTGCTACCATCACCTAAGAACATTTTAGAGGAGTAACTTAGAAGAACCTTCTAAGAATTCCTTCCATTTATTATATCTAATTACCCATTTATTATATCTAACTACCATATAGTGGGCTTTATTTAATAATATATAGTGACCTAGTCCACCTTACATTGAATGACCTCCACTATTATCACTATGCAATCTCTGGGCCCCTCCACTACCTCTAGCTACCTGATAAGGAGGATCCTTCCATAGATCCATCAGACAGTTGTTGCCCTACCAAGGGTTTCTATAATAAAGTTGTGTTTTCTATATGGTTTCATCTTGTGTGGTGATTGTATTAAGATATCTTGATTCATTGTGATATTTTGTATTCAGGTATTTGCCTCTAAATAAGTGGTAATGTAATCACTCCTTCCTCAAGTAAACATTGTGGGCAAATATTTTTATTTTTGTAAGCCCGGGTCCCATGTAAAAGTGCTCATGTGAACTCCCTGAAGATTTTGAACACAATAACTAATTCCAATTGATGCTCCAAAGACTGGATACACCTATCATGGATCCAAATAAGAAGATCCATCCACATAGTGGAAAATGGTTGTAACATAATCTGGAAGGAATAATACCACCGAGAATGCATAATCAACGCGGGTAACTAGCTCTTGATGTGAGACATTGATGTTCTATACAGAAAGTGGAGTAGAGTCATCAAATAAAATATGAAAGTGGTCATCCCAGAAATGACAACTATCTATATACCATTCCATCACAATCGCCTCAAAATCATAACAAACATATATTTATTGATTATATCATCCCCAGGCCCTTCGTAAGAAATCTCTCCTTCATTTTATTCAATGAATCTTGAATACTATGAAAACTATCATTGAGACCATCTCGTGAGGTCACCAGGAGGCCATGCACAAATGCATCCAGACCACATCCAATGTGAAACAATTGGGCTTTGAACATTCAAGAATTTGTTATTTGAGGTTTGAGAGGAAATATCCATCTCAACAACCTATGAACTCTTCAAACTCAGAACTATCACAAAACCCCTAAAAATAGACCCACAAGTTTCATGTAACGTATGCTTTTCTGGTAAAACCCTGAAAAATTGTTGAAGTTAAATGCTCATAACTTCACTTCCCACTGCTTGGGCTGTTTTTTTTTTTGAAATTGGGTGAAATGGTGAGGGGAACTCAGATATGTAATTTTTTTGGGCAAATTCTGCCTCCAAATTTTACATAAATAAAAATTCGCCGTTGCTCGTGAAAAAACCCTAAAATTTGCAGATTTTAAACTTCAATATCTTGACTTCCTGGACCTCGCTTTTCTCGATGATTTTTTTTTCAATTCGTTTTTTCTGAGAGGAACTCCCATATACAACTATTATTCATAAATTTTGCATAGAAATATAATTGAAAACTTGAGAATTTTTTTTTGTGTCATTCTTTTTTCTTCTCTCCTAAAAAAAACTGTCAAAAATATTTTGTCCAATAAATGTCCTACCAAGGAAAGTGCTCGATACCAATTGTTAAGAACCAAATAATTAATACAAAAATATCACAATAGATCCAAAGATATCCAATACAATCACCACACAAGATATATGAAACCATAGAACCACAACTTTATTATAGAAACCCCTTGAGGTAGGGCAACATTCCTAATAATGGATCCTATTATGGAAGGGATCCCTCCTCGCTCACTTGCCTCTTCTAGTGTGTAAGCATCCTCCCATTGAGCTACCACTCCAAATAATATAATACTTCTTTTCATGTCTCACATACTGTTTGAACCCCTTTATATAGTGCTGCTACCATCACCTAAGAACATTTCTAGAGGAGGAATCTTCTAGAAGTAGAACCTTCTAAGAAGTTCTTTACATTTTATTATATCTAATTACCCATTTATTATATATAACTACCATAGTGGGCCTATTTAATAAATATAGTGGACCTAGTCCACCCACATTGAATGACCTCCACTATTATTATCACTATAACCTCCCATTTCCACTACCCTCTAGCTACCTTTACATCTCCTTTATCATACAAATATAAATGTTGTCGAAAAAAATAAACATCGAAAATGATTGAGTTAATAAGTCATTTTTTTCGATAAGTGAAAGTTACTCCTTGATCCAATCATTTTTGTTTTAAATTTTGGCAATCTAGATCAATTTAGAATGTGCCAAAACTTTTGGAGAGAATATTTCATTGTTAAAGTTCCATCAATCAAATGATATAACTTTAACAATAATTTTACCAAGTTTAAAAGACAATTTCTACCATAAAAATGAATTTATTCTATTTATTAACTTAGTACATTGGAAAAAAAAATTATACCTTTAAATATTTAAACTTTGAAAATTTCTCATTACAACAAAATTCTCTTCATAATTATATTACATCACCACTTCAATTGTACATGGAAATGGAATATTCACATCATTCATCTAAGTTATACTTATCGAGGATCTTAGTTGTCTCTCACATGATACTATCAACTTTGTTCCCAATGGTATAAATTTATTAGACATCTATCACCATTGATTAGACATCTATCACCATTGCATTGGATTTGTTTAATATGTAGTGATATTTGAAAAGGACATAAGTTCCTATTGAGCCTTAAAATGGGAGAATGAGTTTAAGGTGTAATCGGTGTTGTTACTAGGAAGTAGTTAAATTGTAGTATATATATAAAGTAGTTAAAGTATAGTGTATATATATTGGGGGATTATCGGGGATGGAAATATTATGGGCTTGAAAACAATTGTAAATTAGTTGATCTTGGAGTTTTGGATAAGAAGAAACTCCTCTTTGAGACTCTTATACACCTCACATATTCTTTATGGATGTGAAGTCCTGGGTTGTAGTATCTCTCTTTAAATCATGGAGAAAGATAGAGAAATACAAAGAATTTTATAACCTATAATCTGAAAAAATAAAGGAAATACGCCTCTATCCCATCCTCCTCTTAGAAACAAAGCCTCTCCCCCACTGAGAGAATGGCTATGACTAGATACCTAATGTATAAGAACAAGCAAAACAACATGGAAGATAAGAGGCTTCCTAAAATCTGTTTCAAATCAAGTCATAACCACCATCGACTCAAGCTTAGGATGGCATAAAGATTCTCGACCTCTTACCTATTGGGGAATCATGGAAGACATCATTTTGCAGAATAAAGATACTATTACAAAAAACATCAAATAACAATTTAAGGAGAAAAAATGTGGTGTGATAAATAGTTAGAGTGAAAAGAAAATTAAGGTATTATAAGGATGTAATCAACCATAATCTAGAAGATCAAAAATTATCTATTTGTTTTGCCAAGTAAGAAAAAATAAGCATTGCTAAGATAAGAACAAATTTCACTCTAGCTCCATAGTGAAACTGGTGTTGGTCAATTCCTAAAATGCCATGGGATTTAGGAAAGAGTGTGTCACTTTGTGACACTAAGAAGGGGTTGAAGATGAAAATCACTTTCTCTTAGATTGTACAACCTATATCCATATTATACCATTTTCAAAATATTTGGCACACTACCAACCTTCCTAACCTCTTAACTCACCAAAGTATGGTGATCTTGAGAAGCTTCTCTTAATGCTTACACATAAAACAAAATTCTAAAGAATTGCAAGTAATCACTTACCTCTTAAGGTCCAATAGACCAAATTCTATCTTAGTGGGCTTTAATCATCATCATCATATTGATATTATTTAAAATTAAAAATAATTAATGGAAATAATAGCTTTTTATATAATTTTTAAAATTATATATATAAAGGTGGTGGGTATATATATATATATATATATATATATATATATATATATATATATATATAGAGAAAATATATATATATATATATATATATATATATATATTAAAGTCACAATCAAGCTAGACACTAAATTGATGTATGTGATTTCCTTGTTTGTGATTGAGTGATCCCTTTCACACAACTATTTGATCACAAAGTCTTTGGAGGTGTACATACCCTACCCCCTCTAGATTTGAACTTGTGACTCCAAGGAGAAACACATAGTTAAGGGTGCATCATGCAAATTTTCACAATTAGTTATAATTGATATCAACTTTTTGAATTGTATTGGAATTTAAAAACATTTTACTGTTTTGAGTGGACACTCCACTCATAAATTTCTTTTGATCTTTTGATGATAAGTAGAATGTAAACACATAGTTAAGGGTGCATCATGCAAATTTTCACAATTAGTTATAATTGATATCAACTTTTTGAATTGTATTGGAATTTAAAAACATTTTAATGTTTTGAGTGGACACTCCACTCATAAATTTCTTTTGATCTTTTGTTGATAAGTAGAATGTCGTTTCAAAACGTTGAAATATTCTTAAACACATACCCATAAATTTCTTTTGATCTCTTAATGATAAATTGAATGTCCATTCAAAACTTTGAAACATTTTTAAATACCAACATTTATATCTAAAAAGTTTAGCACAATCTCTTAACATATTAAAATTATAACGACTCTTACTCTTTTTATTATAACTATATTATTAAACAATTTTTTTAATTAAAAAAAAAATATCATTATTACCATTAAAATCCATCTTAAAAAATATTAAATAGTAAAAGACATTTATTAAAACCATCATGAACCACACAATTGTCACAAGGTTGTCAAAATGATAAGACAAACATATCAAGATCCATCCTCTTTGTAGAACACAAAGTGATAAAATTGTAAGATATATATATCAAAGTCTATCCTCTTAGTGGACCACAAAGTGATTACATGGTAAGTCATATAGATTCTAAAGGAGAAGTTTAAAAGTTATAAGATTTGGACTTTTTTCAACAATGATTACTCTAATTTTGGTATAAAAGAATTGTTAGAATTGCAAATTAATTGTCACAAGGTTGTCAAAATGATAAGACAAACATATCAAAATCCATCCTCTTTGTAGACCACAAAGTGATAAAATTGTAAGATATATATATAAAAGTCTATTGTCTTATTGGACTACAAAGTGATTACATGGTAAGTCATATAGATTCTAAAGGAGAATTTTAAAAGTTATAAGATTTGGACTTTTTTAAACAATGATTACTCCAATTTTGGTATAAAAGAATTATTGGAAAAAATATTATACATGTTGGACACATAATTCTTGGGATTGTGTTATTGTAACATTATTGTAAAGAAGAAGAGTCATAGGTGATAGGAAGAGTCACCCGTTAGGGGAGACCAACAATGAATTACAATGTATTTATGAACCTCTCATGTTAATTCAAAACATATGTGTGGAGTTACAAGTTCTGCTAATATCTGGCCTGATAGTGGTATCAGAGTTGGGATAGCTCCATGATTTGACTCCTTGGCGTTTCCTTTCCTCTTGCGAACATAAAATGCCTCCTCTTTGTTTGTCAATCCTTATGCATTCTCTAGTCGATCCTCCATCCCTATGTCAATCAGTATGTGTGTCATTTATGCATTCCATTTATTCCTCGCCCTTGATCCATAATGCATAAATATATTCACTTATCTTATAAACCCTAATTATGCTTCTCATACCACATAACGTTCCAAGTCTACACCCTCAATTTTGAAGCTTTCCTCCTCTGTGTATACCACATTTCATGATGTGTTCCAAGTCTACATTCCAATATTGTTGATTGTTGAATTCCGAACGAGTAGAGAAGATACTTCGCGTGGAAACCACAAGTAGCAAGTCTATATGCCACCCTCGACTGCTTATGCTTGCACCCTCGACTGTTTACTCCCATCTTCCTTCCATGCTCATTGTTGAGTTGTGAAAAAGGTACAAATATCCTCCTTATTTCTATGGTTCGTGATGAAATATTGATTGACTTTTTTTGTTAATTAGGAATAATTAGTATAGAAAATGATTAAAATGTCTTCTAGACATATTATTGAGTAATGTTAGATAAATTCTAATATTCGGTTGGAATTTTTTGATTTTAGCGCAGGAATGGATAAATATTGTCAAACCCAAGATAGTTAAGGAGATTTTAAAGATACGAAGACGGTTGAAGGTTGAAGACATGAGGCACAAAGCAGTTTGGAGGAAGATTGATTCCATATTTTGTAAACCTTATAAATAGTAAAAGCAATCTTGAGGATCTCTTGATCCTCAAGAATGCTTAATTTACCCATATCATTGTAATATATAGAGGGTAATGAATGAGAGAAGGAGAAGAATTATTTCTAAACCTTCAGAACTTGGAATTGCTCTGCGCAAGCAGTTTTTGTAAATATTGTACCAGTTATGGAATTAATAGAAGCTTTGAGCATTTTCGTCATTTTTGCATACTGAGTTTCTAGCGGCAGTGCTTCTGAGGACCAAGGGCCCAGTCTAAAGGAGTTATTGTCTCAATCTGCAATTGCATCAAATTTATTTATGTTCTGTGAATTAAATCTCTTTTGCAATAGTTAAGATAAATGCATGAGTGTGTTAATGATTTTATGTTGTTTTCTTACAAAAGATAAGCGTTTCAATTGAATGTTATCGGTTGTTGTTCCAGTTTCCATTATTGTAGTTTATTGCGTGACAGTTCCTCTCATTATCATACACACTGTTCCTTTCGCTTGAATTAGCATTTGTTGTTCCTTTCGCTTAAATTAGCATTTGTTGTTCATTTCGCTTAAATTAGTAACTGATGTTCCTTTTGGTTAAATTAGTATTTGTTGTTCCTTTCTATTAGATTACAATTATTGTTCCTTTCGGTTAAGTACAATCGTTGTTCCTTTTCATAGATATAGTAATTCGCTACTTCTTTTCAATAGGTTAAATGATCGCCGATGGATCAATTTATCAAGATTTTCATAAATTCAATTACTATCTCTTAATTAGATCAATTCAACAATTCAATTAATGCCTTTAAATTCACAACATGTTGTAGATCAGATTTAAATTCTGTTAAGATCTTAGTTTCATAGTTTTAACGAATGTGTGAGGAACTTGATTGTTGATAAACTCAGATTTACTTTAACTACACGATTTTAGCCTCTACAACTATCTGCATAAACTTTGCTGACATTATTGAGATAAAAAGACGAATCCTCGGGTTGATAAATTAATGCTACCTAAGGATGTTTTTATGACATCTTTAGAGCCCAATATTTTGGCACCGTTTCCAGGGAGAGTGTCAAAGATAACATAGGTTGCATCTCTGGAGGATGAGGTATTGAAGACGGAAGGTAAGAACCTACACAAGAAACAAGTAAAATGCTTGTGCCAATGCGTACCTCTAGCTGATGTATAGAGGCCACTTAGGTACTTAGAATTTTGTGTGAAGTGTGCATGACTAAAAAGAAAGAACCTGAAAAACCAAAATCCCCACCAAAAACTACAAAAGCCCAGGGTGCGGTGGCCCCTGGAAGAAGCACTTTCATAGACAAAATCATTTGAAAAGATGAATCTCAAGCTTCAGTTGGACCCAGGAGAGGTTCTACCTGAATCCCCTAGTAAACAAATTCACCAAATGAAACCCATGTTGAGGTTCATAGCGAAACTAAAGGGATTGAACAAATTTTTCAAAATACAGATCTTCCACCTCTCAGCCCTTTAGACGAGGGGAACTCTTGTAATCTAGAGGAAGGAGAAGGGGATACCAGTGGGGTTGCTAAGGAAAACCCATCACCACCACCTGATCTTGGATCTTCTATGATAGTAGAAGGTATACCTGAAATCCTAGATAGAGGTAGTGCAATTAAATTCCCTAGGGGATCATGTAACCAATCACCTCAAATAGAACACCCAGGCCAAGAAATTCCTAAATATTATTGGGATATTTTCAACCAAATGGCACAACCAAATCAACCACGATCCCATACCTCCACTTTGGAGTACCTGATAGTCGATCCGGTTGCTAATGCCCCCATGAAAGCAATCCCATTACAAAATATTCCAACCTTTCATGGATTAATTTCAGAAGACCCTGGTGCGTTCTTATTTGAATTTGATGTCCTGTGTAGGGGATATGTCTACACCTATGAACCCCGTAAACTAAAGTTGTTCCCTTCTACCTTGAAAGGAGCATCTTTACGCTGGTTTATGGGATTAGGAGGGGGAACTATAAACTCATGGGATGAAATGAAACAAGCCTTCTTAACTAAATATCAAGATTATTGTAGAACAAGAGATCTAAAAGATGAAGATTTTCAAATGACTGCAAAGGAAAACGATACATTAGAAGAATATGTTGAAAGATTTCAATACAATTTGCAAAGATCTCCTTATGGCACATTACCAAGTGAGGTACTCAAAGCCACCTTGATAAAAGGATTGAAGGATGAATGGGTTGAAAAACTGAATTTAATGGGAAAGGGTGATATTTATCAAGAAACTTATGATAACATTGTCCAATTGTGCATCAGGTGCTCACGTGAAAGTACACAAACTAGATCAGGGATGTGGGCTCCCCTCACCAGAAGTAGCAATATTACCAGCAGGGGTGTTACCCAAGCAGAAGTCAATAATATCTTAGAAAATTTCAAAACTGACATTCTGAGCACTTTGACTACACAATTGGATGTCTTGCAGGCTAAACAAAAACAGGTAGATGCAAAACCATCCTTGGCCATATTTTTCCACCGATGCAGAAAGAAACATGGTTCGAGGGAATGTCCTTTGGATGTGTTTCGGGTGTGTGTTATCTGTGCTAAATACCACACAATAGATCAATGCTAAAGACCACACAACAGATCAATGCCCATCACTCCCGAGATTAAAAGCTGTCTTCAAAGAGGCAGAAGAGGAAACACAACCAATATATCTGATAGCTCAACGTCACCAATGGCAGGCTCGTCCCCAAGGTACATTACAAGATCCTTCCTCTTTCTTTTTTGGGTAGTATGATCAACAACAAAATTCTGGAAACACATGGCAGGGTCAACCATTTGCTAACCCCACCTTGCAGTCCCAACAATATCTAGCTAAAAATCCTACTTGGACAAATCAACCAACTGCAAATCCCCCTTGGCTAAATCAACTAGCTGCAAATCCTACCTGGCCTAACTTGCAATACCTTACTTCATCTTGGAAGAATCCAAGTAATAACCCCTATACTTCACAGTGGTTCAACATGGCTGCCCAAAACCCTAATTGGAACTCAAATTGGCAGTGCCCCATGGGAATCACCAATCAACCCATGGGGATGACCCCTCAAACTCAATCCACTTTGAAAGCTCCACTGCAACTACCCCAAAATCTTCAACTCACAATTGTGCCCTCAATTACCATCTCAACCCCACCCAAATCCCAATAATAGACTAGCCCAACTTGTGCATATTATTGAGAATGTGGACGTGGAAATCAACTCCGTAGGGTGAAATGAACTCTGGCTGAGGTCAAGGCACATAATTTCTCCTAAAGGGAGTAACATTCACCAAGAGAAAGAGAATGAAAATAATGTACAACCAACAATAACACCTTTGACTATGGTTATAACGGAAGAAACAGAGCAGGAAGGAAACATCGTCGAGCAACATAATCTCGATGAGGATGTAACTCCTCCTCCCTCGTTCCCTGAAAGACCAATGATAGAAAAACCAACCGTTTATCCTAACTTTGACATCGTAGGGGAACTAAGGAATCTATATGTTAAGATCCCACTCCTGCAGGCTCTGCAAGACATCCCAATTTATGTAAAGACAATTAAGGAATTATGTGGGAAGAAGCCTGTCAGGAAAGTTAAAAATTCATCATCAACTGTTCACATGGTAATTTCTTTGTCTGATCTCATCCTAGGAAGACAAGAACTAGTCAAATATGTAGAACTAGGGAATCCCATAGTAACAGTTCAGATAGAGGGTTGTTCTTTTCCAAATACACTAGTGGATTTGGGAGCATCCATTAATATCTTGACCATTGAAACTTGCAACATCTTGGGTTTCACTTCCTTCGAACCTACTCCAATTATGTTACAATTATCTGATCGATCAATGGTCAAACCAATTGGTACATTACAGGATGTAGCAATTTCAGTCGAATCTTGGGATTATCCAACTGATTTTCTCATTATCAACCCAAGAAGTGGACTCGATGGACATCCATTAATACTGGGGAGACCATGGCTCACAACAACAGATGCATACATAGGATGTCGCACGGGCAACAATAACATTTCTAGAGGAGGTGCCACAAAGAATCTCATCCTGTACCCTCCAACTAAACCAAGCCCGTCCATTGTGCATCAACAGTTTCCACCACCTAGATACCCAAAAAAATATCTACGACCCCATCTCACACTGGAAGAAGCTCTGGGGCTCAAGAATCAACTAGAATATGATGTGATCAACAACTTCATTAATAGCCTAGCTATTGTAAGTAACCTGACATGCCAAATTCTAAAGGCTATGTTAGATAATGAGGCACAGGGAGATCCACTAGAAGAATTGATGGAACAACAGATCCCCACTATCGCTGTTCATAACAACAAATCAATTGAGATTGCACCAAGGAGGGTTCTGAATATTAATTCTAATCTAAACGAGCAACAACAACACAAGTTGATTAAGATCCTTTCTAAGTATCAAAAGGCTTTTTCCTGGGAGTATTCTAACATGAAGGGCATTGATCCGCAACTCTGCACACATCATATTTATATTGAGAAAGATGCCCGACCCATCCGACAACCCCAAAGAATATTGAATCCTCACCTCAGGGACATCGTTAAATAAGAATTACGTAAATTGCTAGATGTATATTTTATATATCCTATTTCAGACAGTCGGTGGGTCTCCCCACTAGTGATCGTTCCCAAAAAGAATGGGAAATGGAAAATCTGTGTAGAATATAGAGAACTCACCAAGGATACCTAGAAGGACCACTTCCCCCTACCTTTTATCGATTAGGTCCTTGATAATTTAGCAGGGAAAAAGTTTTTGTCCTTCCTAGATGGCTTCAATGGCTATAATCAGATCCAGATTACCCCGAAAGATCAAGATAAGACTACATTCACATGTCCCTAGGGTACCTTCACATACAAAGTATTGCCCTTTGGATTATGTAATGCTCCAACCACATTCCAGAGGGCCATTCTGAGCACATTTTCTGATCTGATTAATGAAGGGCTTCATGTTTACATGGACGATTTCACCCCTTATGGCAATGATTTTGATCAAGCTCTAAGCAACCTGGAGAAGGTACTGGAACGATGCATTGCTACCAGATTATGTTTGAGTCATGAAAAATGTCATATGATGATGAATGAAGGTGTGGTACTAGGGAATTATATTTCTGCAAATGGAATAAGGGTAGACCCAACAAAAATTGAGGTAATCCTTAACTTGCCTACACCACGTACACAAAATGAGGTACGTAGTTTCCTTGGTGCTTCAGGATACTATCACAGATTCATTAAAATTTTTGCAAAGACCACTGCACCTTTAAATGCTTTAACTTGTAATGCATAATTTCAATGGTCTGATAAGTGTAATGTGGCATTCACAGGACTTAAAAAGTTGATTTCAACAACACCAGTGCTGAGAGGACCGAACTAGAAAATACCATTCCACATCTCGATTGATGCATCATATATCTCCATAGGCATTTTCCTTGGACAAGAAGAAGACAAGGAACCTTATGCTATCTATTTTATTAGCAAAAATCTTACTCTCGCTAAATTAAATTATACAGTAACAAAAAAAGAATTTTTAGCCGTTATACATGCTATTAATAAATTTCGTCACTATATAACAAACTATCTGGTTATTCAGTATACTGATCATTCTGTTATTAAATATTTAGCTAATAAACCTATTACTAATGGATGGGTTACTTAGTGGTTATTACTATTGAAGGAATTCAACATCACCATCAAGGATCGAACCGAAAGAGAGAATCTTATTGCAGACTTCCTGTCTCGTGTACCCAAAACATATGATTCTTTGACAATTGAAGACCAATTTCCAGATGAACATCTGTTTACTATCACTACTAAGCCACCTTAGTATGCTGATGTAGAAAATTATCTGGCAGGTGGGAAACTACCAGCACACCTATCATTAAGGGAAAGAAAATTGATCGTCCAACGTAATGCATGATTCACCTGGATTGGTGGATATATTTTCCACATAGGGACTGATCTCTAGATCCGAAGATGTGTGAGAGATGACAAAATATATGACATACTAAAGGTAGGTCATGATGAGCCTTGTGACAAACATTTTGCAGACCGTAGGATTGGGCATAAGATCTTACAAATGGGCTATTATTGGCCCTCACTATTTAAAGACTCAAAGAAATATGTCCAGGCCCGAGACAACTGTCAAAGGATGGGTCTGTTAATATTATGGTATATATGGGAGGTATTTACCCCCACGTGTGAACCTAAAGAGAATAGAAGACTCCGATAAGTAAGAGAAACCCTAATGAGTTGGCTAATAACCCTAGAAGCCTTGTCGGCTCAAGAAGATAATTTATATTAGGCTATTAGCCTCCAAGAGAAGAAGTCG
>SNQJ01S0161226.1:0-17659 GCA_010110895.2 Picea sitchensis | reverse complement strand
ATAATGATGAATTAGGTCATTGACCCTTCCTTTATATCTTTCCAAAACCCTAAATCATGTTGAAACCCTAATTCGTTGTTGATTTCCAAAACCCTAAATCACTGCTAAAACCCTAATTCACTGTTGACTTCTATTTTTAGCTCATAATGACTTAAAAGTGATTTTAACCTTTTTTAGCTCAATGTCACTTTCCAAATATAACACTTGTGATTGGAGTGACCTCTAGTAACCTTGTTTACCACTCTTTGTCCCTGGCTATAGTCTAACGGGGTGGTTTAGACCATTAAGCCTCCTCTTTTGGAGATCCTATTTGGAAAGGGACATTACATATGCTATTTGTTTTTCATGCGCCTTATTATCTAGGTATTCTTCGGACTGTGCGCGACTATGGGAAGTCATGTGATATTGGCAATCAATGACACATATATCTGCACTAGTCTATCCATCCATAGGATGCCTCTATTGATGCGGACAACTAGTTGTTTAACACATAGCCCGACGTTCTTACTGTGCCCAAAATGAGGTATGTCCAATAGGTTCATAATTCCTGAGTTATAGATCTCCATTATCTATTGTGCGGGCTCCAGTATATGTTTATTGAGGGGTCCAATTTCCCCTGTGTTTAAGAGATAACTTTCCTCAACCAACTCTGGAAATTTGGCCTCATCACACAAATCGTGATCGACGTATCTCATCTTCGGTACCTTTCCTAACATATCATCCATAGTGATGACTTCGTCTGGGAGATAGGGGAGTGTAACCTCCATGGTGTTTGGTGTCTTTCTTTTCTTTCCCACAGTATATGTGTCTGCCTCTACTACATCTACGTCCTCTTCCTCCTTTCCGGACTATGTCTGGTCAGTGATGTCTTCGACCAATACCTCCTCGCTTTCTTGGGACTATCGTGGTCCAATTGTTTCATCGGGTTTCGCAGGCGTCTCGAGGTTAGGGTTTGAAATATCATTATGGGACTCGAAGCTCTGCCCTATTTCTCCTTGCTGCGTAGTGGAGGTATCTTCTTCAACCCATGTAGGCCTGATAGATTTTGGGTCTGAGGTGGTAACATCCTCCAACTCAACCACATTTTCAGGCTGTTGCATTCTTTCCTTATGCCTTTGGCCCTACCGAGTAATCCATACAAACTATCCTGGCACACCAAACTTTGGTGGAGTCATTCTCTCTCAACTTCACACACTTTCTTTCTCTTGCATAAACTTCTATTTAGGGCACACACTCTCCTTCTCGTTCTATGCTAAAACACCTCTAAGTGTGGAATAAATGTGTTCTTTCCGCTTTTTATTGACCCACTTGTATTCATTTTCCACTTTTCGACTGCACTTACATCGACTTTAATTTTTCCTGGACGTTGTCTTATCATGTTTATCATGTTAATTACTGCATGAAATTTTTTCCATTCCTTCTTGTGGTATAGTCAATTGTTGCGTCTTTTTGTGTGTTTCTTTAATTTTCTATTTTTGTATTTATTTTTCCCTCTTTTTCTCCCTTTTATTTATTTTTCTCATTTTTTTGTCCTAATCTCTGCTATGGTACACTATATACATGTTTTTATCACTATGTTGTAACTTCTAAGGGTTAGGAGGTCAAGTGTCCCTATACAGTTTCAGTCGAATATTGTTGATCATTCCTTTGAGTTATGTGCCTCCAAAATCCTTTAGCTGCACAGATCCTCCATCTGTGACAGTCTTTACTTCATATGGCCCTAGCCAATGCATTCCAAATTTACCAGAATGTTGAAAATATTTATTGTCATAGATCAAGACTAGGTCTCCCTCCTTAAAACTCTTCTTCTTAATATGTGTGTCATGTCATGATTTTTCTCTTTCTTTCTGCACTTCTTGGTGAAATCCTGCTAGAATCTTGTCCTCTTCCATCTCAATTAGTTGATTCAACCTCTCCTTTACTGCACCTCTTTATGTCATGTTGGTAATTGTTGCTACATGCAGACTGAGTACCAGAAATTCTAATGGTACTACTACTTCCTACCCATACACCAATATGAGTGGTGTCTTTCCTGTCAACTTCTTTCATGTGATCCTATAGGACCATAGTACTGCTAGTATTATCAAATCCAAATCATCCATGTTGACATTACAGATCTTTGTCAGAGTGTTCTCTAAGAACTCATTGAAGGCTTCTACTATTCCATTTGTCTGAGGATGGTATGGTGTACTCTTCTGGTGATATAATTCAAACACCTCAGTCATAGAGCTGGTGGTATTGTTGATAAAGTGAGTGCCTTGGTCACTAATCAAAATCCTTGACATCCAAATATGGTGACCACTTGCTCAAACAAGAAGTGTGTCATTGTCTCTGTGCTACAGTATTTGACTGGTGTTTCTTCTACCCATCTTATTAAGTATTCTATTGCAGTAATGATATATCTAGCTCCTGATCTTTTTGTTGGTGGTTTGATTGGTCCCACAAATTCTATTTCCCATTTTTCAAATACCTGCAAAGTCACTTGTGGTCTTAGGGGCATCTCATCTCTTCTATTAGGTTTCCCAATCCTTTGACAAACATCACATTTTTGACAACATTCCTTACAATCTCTATTAACTGTTGGCCACCATAATCTTGCGTGCAATACCATCTGCATGGTAGCTTTTCCTGTATAGTGTCCTCCAGCTATTCCTTCATGAAATTCTACCAAAATTTTGGGCCTTTCATATTCTAATATACATCTTCTCAAAATACTATCTACGAACATATTATATAAGTGTCCTGCAATAAGTTTATAGTCTGCAGCTCTGACTAACAAATTCTTCTTTTGTGCAGTGAAAAACTTTTGTGGTGCAACCCTTGTACTTAAGTATTCAATAATATCATCAAAATATACCTCAACTATCTGTACTGAAAACAACTACGCATCTAGGAAGTTGTCTTCCAAGTTGGTAGCTTGTTCCTCTCCATTAGTTACCCTTGAAAATTGATCAGGTCCTACATTTAGCTTCCCTGGCTTGAAAATTACTTCAAAACCAAATTCTTGGAATAACAACAACCATCCGCAGATCCTCCCCCCAACACTAGCTTGTTGACTAAATATTTGAGGGTAGAATGATCTGTGAACATCTTAAAGTGTTTACCGAGTAAATAGTTCCTGAACTTCTGAAGTGCATATACCATGGCTAGGCCTTCTCTTTCTGTGGTGTTGTAATTCTACTATGATTCTGACAATTGTCTACTTTCAAAGGCTATAGGATGGTCTAAGTCTCCTGCTCCTGGATGCGCCAGAATTTCTACAAGTTCTATGGCTGATGCATATACATGCACATGAAATGTATTTTCCCAATCTAGGAATACTAGGATAGGTGTTGTGACCATATTTTCTTTTAGGGTATGAAAACCTTGTTGAAAGTCCTCATTCCACTGAAATCTAATATATTTCTTTAACTATTTTTCCATTGGAGCAATAATATACGCATACCCCTTTATAAACTTCATGTAATAGTTTGTATGTCCTAGTGTTTCTCTCAAATGACACATTGACTTTGGTGGTGATAAATTGAAAATGACTAGAATCTTAGTAGGAGCCACTAGCAAACCTTGTTTACAGACTATATGTTCCAACAATATGCCAAAAGGTGTCCCAAAGATGCATTTCTTAATATTCAATGATATCTGAAATTTCTTGCATCTTTCTAACATTAGTCTTAACACTTCTACATGATATTTTAACAGTCTATACATAGTTCAATCATCCATATATACTTGTAAGAAATGATGAATGAATTCCTTAAAAGAAACTATGACTACTGTTGAGAATATGGTTGGTGCATTCTTCAGCCCAAATGGCATGATTGTGTGTTGGTAGGATCCTCATTCTGTAGCAAAAGTAGTCTTATACCTGTCTTCAAGAGATATTGTGATCTCATGGTAGCCTACGAATCCATCTATAAATGAATATGCTTTTTGGCCTCCACATTCTCTAAGGCTTCATCTGTAAAACGGGTAGGGAAAGCATCATGTAAGAAATCATCATTAATTTTCCTTAGATCTACACAAATCCTTATCCCCCCTTCTTTCTTTTCTTGGACTACCATAGGACTTATCCATTCAGATTCTTGTATTGGTTCTATGATACCAACTTCCAACATTATGTCAATTTATTCCTTCACTTTCTACTAATTTACTAGATTCAGTTTGTAAGGTCTCTGTCTAAAAGGTCTTGCCTCAGTTTTGAGAGGTATTTTAATCTCTCCTATCTCTCCTGCTATGCCTTTCATCTCTGTAAAGGTCATTGGGAACATGTCACTGTATTCACACATTAACTCTATTATTCTTTCTACTGTTTGTTCATCCCAATAGCATCCAATAGTTGTCATTTTAGGATTTTTAGTTGTCCCAATTTTGAATTTATTAACTTTGATTGGTGCAGCAAATGCTTCTCACTCCATAGATGGACCTTTCACCTCCATTTCTCCTTCAATTTATGTAATCTGAATGTTGTGCGGGTCATCTTCATCTGATGCTTCTTCTTCAACATGATAGCATGATAGTAGTTCTTTGACTGTCTCTTTGTTCTGTTATTGATACTCTATCATGAATTCAACCTATGGTTCACCAATAAATATCACACCTTTTATCTACTTCAGCGTTGAATCAATGTTTGGGTTCTCATGTTCAAATGAGAAGGTTACTACAAAATTTTGTTGTAGTGATGTCCATTCCATAGTACCTCTATGCATCTCCTGGTCTACAGACCAGTTTTTTGGGATTCCTTCCAAGGTATGGATAATTTGATGAGGCCATTCTTCTAGTGGTGTCATCCTCCATTGTGCTATGCACTTCTCCAAGTGTTCTGTTGGTGTTCCTTCCCCATCATACCTCTATATTTTATTGCTTCCCTAATCTGCACCAAATCTAATGCATAGTAACCGTTTACATTGGTACCAGTCCTAAATTGTTTCTTTGTGCACACCCCACCATCTTGCAGGTTTGGCCTTGAGTGCAATATCTAGGGATAATAGCCTATGATTTTCTAATACTTTCTCTTATATTTTGTAAGAAATTCCTCTAGGTCATTTACCCCATGAAAACTGGGAGGTTCTCTTACCTCTGTACCAACCCATCTTATTGTGCGGTTTATTCTTGTTCATTTTCTTGTGGAAACTTCATGTAATCGTTGTTGCCAATTCCAAAAACATGTATCTTAGTCAGAAGCACATGCTGTGATGCTTCTCTAGTTGAGTACCCATTCTGCAATTGGATTAACATAATCTTCTTCTCGCGCAGTGGGTCGATACAACTAGTTTATTTCCTCTAGATATAAACAAGTGGGTTCTAAAACCTTTCTCCTTCTAAAGGGTCTAATGCCACAATGAATCTATAGTCACCTGATTCAAATGCCATTTTCATTTTATTCAAATTGATTATGTCTTGGTTATCAAATGCCCATTCCATTCCAAGCAATGTTGGATATGGTGTTGTGACATTTACTATCTCTATTACTTCAAAACCTTTCTTAGTGCGCACTCCATCCAAATATGTTGTCACACCTTTAAGTCTTCCAATTGGTAGCACTCTATGTTGGTTTGCTAACTTCAACTGGACAAGTGAATAGCCTAGTGTGGGTTCTCCCATACACTAACATCTCTTCTTAGGTAAAACATTTACTTCAGATCCTAAGTCCAGTATAATATCACCCATATTGAAATCTCCAATGTTGGCATTTAGTCTGAATTATCTCCTTGTCCTTCTTCTTGTATGGAGATAATTGATTGTTTTCTACTCTAATTTCCCTTCTACCTCTGTGTTACATATTTCTAGTATATTTTGTAAGATCTTAACAGATGATGGGTCCTTTAATAACATAACTCAAGATTGTAGATTTTTTTTTATGTTACTTACCTTCTCTAAAGGTTGTGCTTCACTGGTGTGGTCCATTGAGGAAGGAATTTCATACATTGGTACGTTCTAAGTATGTTGCGCAGCTGATGTAGAGATACTATTTTTATTAAGAAACTCATGTCTTTCCTCCTTGAATGTTTCCTTTTCTTTCTACACATCAAACTGCTTATGTGGTTCAATATTCTTCTTCACCCATTAGTGTTGCGTTGGATCTTGTCTTACTACATCAATTCCCTTCTTAGATCCTCCTCGTGTGACTATGTTGATGTTTCATCCATCATTTCTGGCTTCTGCAGAAATCCACTAGACATTTTGGTTGTTCTGGTTCCTATTTTCTTAGATCTTTCCCAATAGTGTTGGACAGTCTTCTGTATCATGGTCTGTTGCACGACAGTAGATACATGTCACAGGTGGAAATGGACACTCCCTTGCATAATGTCCTGGATGTTGGTAGTTGTGGCACAATACTGGACCTCTTCCTCTTTCAAACCCTCCTATACCTCGGCCTCCACCTCTTTATCCACCTCGATCTCCTCACGGTGCATTGTACTAAGGTACCTGGTCATACTGTGTGGGGTTATACTATGGTTGTGCATTGTTGTATTATAGTTGCGCATTGTTGTATGGAGGTGGTACCTGGTTGAACTAAGGTGCATCTTGTCCTATCATCATTTCTTCTTGCACCCTATAAGTATTTGCAGTTCTTTCTCTCATTAGTTCCATTGTCCTACACTCTTTATCATCATGACCCATTGATTTGCAAAAATTACAGTATGAACTTTTGGGTACTTTCTGGTACATCCACATCATTGGACAATGATATGGATTATGCCCATGTGTTTTATAGATCTCGCACCATGGTCCTCCTGTTGGCAAAGGGTTAGGTACTCTTGTTTCCATGTACTACATGAAAGTTGGACATTCATTCTTATGGTTTACTTCTATCCTACATTTTGTACACCAAACAACTTCTCTTTTCTCTTTTCCCTTATTCTGGTTAAGCTGAAATGTTAGATTCTTCAGATCCTCCTTCATCTCATCTATTGCTAGATCTATCTTCTGATACTGGTTCTCTTCCAGTTGTAACACTCCCTGCAGAGCCTCTGCTTGAGTTTGGAACTTCTATTGTCTCAATGGGTATTTCAAATGTGGTAACAATGAGTTCACAAATAAGTGTCGATGTTGCATGTCAGTCATTACATACTTCAACTTACCTTTGAGACGCTTAAACCTCTGATCAATCTCCCAAAAAGACTCACTTGGTTTCTTCCCGATTTCAATCATCTCATTCATGTACATCAGATGTGTCTGCCTCTACTGTGTCTTCGTCCTCTTCTTCCTTTCTGGACTCTAGTCTTTCAATGATGTCTTTGACCAATACCTCCTCATTTTCCTGGGACTGTCGCAGTCCCAATGTTTCATTGGGTTTCACAGGCGTCTCGGGGTTAGGGTTTGAAATATCGTTATGGGCCTCGAAGCTCTGCCCTATTTCTCCTTGCTGCATAGTGGAGGTCTCTTCTTCAACCCATGTAGGCCTGATATATTTTGGGTCCGAGGTGGTAACATCCTCCAACTCGACCACATTTTTAGGCTATTGCATTCTTTCCTTACGCCTTTGGCCCTACCGAGTAATCCAAATGAACTATCCTGGTGCACCAAACTTTGGTGGAGTCATCCTCTCTCAACTTCACACACTTGTTTTCTCTTGCATACACTGCTAGCTAGGGCACGCACTCTCCTTCTCGCTCTGTGCTAAAAAACCTCTAAGTGTGGAATAAGTGTGTCCTTTCCGCTTTTTATTGACCCGGTTGTATTCATTTTCCACTTTTTGACTGCATTTGCTTAGACTTTAATTTTTCCTGGACATTTTCTTCTGATGTTTATCATGTTAATTACTGTGCAAAAGTTTTTCCATTCCTTCTTTTGGTATAGTCAATTGTTACGTGTTTTTGTGTTTTTCTTTAATTTTCTATTTTTTGTATTTATTTTTCCCTCTTTTTCTCCTTTTTATTTATTTTTCTCATTTTTTTGTCCTAATCTCTACTATGTTACACTATATACATGCTTTTCTCACTATGTTGTAACTTCTAAGGGTTAGGAGGTCAAATTTCCCTATACAATTTCAGTCGAATATTGTTGATCATTCCTTTGAGGTCTGTGCCTCCAAAATCCTTTAGCTGCACAGATCCTCCATTTGTGACAGTCTTTACTTCATATGGCCCTAGCCAATGCATTCTAAATTTACCAGGATGTTGAAAATATTTATTGTCATAGATCAGGACTAGGTCTCCCTCCTTAAAACTCTTCTTCCTAATATGTGTGTCATGTCATGATTTTTCTCTTTCTTTCTGCACTTCTTGGTGAAATCCTGCCAAAATCTTGTCCTATTCCATCTCAATTAGTTGATTCAACCTCTACTTTACTGCACCTCTTTCTATCATGTTGGTAATTGTTGCTACACACAGACTGGGTACCAGAAATTCTAATGGTACTACTGCTTCTTACCCATACACCAATATGAATGGTGTGTGTCCTGTCAACTTCTTGCATGTGATCCTATAGGACCATAATACTACTGGTATTTTCAAATCCCAATCATCCCTATTGACATTACATATCTTTGTCAGAGCATTCTCTAAGAACTTATTGAAGGCTTCTACTGTTCCATTTGTTCGAGGATGGTATGGTGTACTCTTCTGGTGATAGAATTCAAACTTCGCATTCATAGAGCTAATGATATTGTTGATAAAGTGAGTGCCTTGGTCACTAATCAAAATCCTTGGACATCCAAATATGGTGACCACTTGCTCAAACAAGAAGTGTGTCGTTGTCTCTGTGCTATAGTTTTTAACTGGTGTTTCTTCTGCCCATCTTGTTAAGTATTCTGTCATAGTAATGTTATATCTAGCTCATGATCTTTTTGTTGGTGGGTCGATTGGTCCCACAAATTCTATTTCCCATTTTTCAAATACCTGCAAAGTCACTTGTGGTCTTAGGGGCATCTCATCTCTTCTATTAGGTTTCCCAACCCTCTCACAAGCATCACATTTCTGACAATATTCCATAGCATCTCTATTGACTTTTGGCCACCATAATCTTGTGTGCAATACCTTCTGCGAGGTCGCTTTTCTTGTATAGTGTCCTCCAGCTATTCCTTCATGAAATTCTACCAAAATTTTGGTTCGTTCATGTTCTAATACACATCTTCTCAAAATACTATCTACGACCATCTTATATAAGTGTCCTGCAATAAGTTGATAGGTTGCAGCCCCAACTACCAGATTCTTCTTCTATGAAGTGCTAAACTCTTGTGGTGCAATCCTTGTTCTTAAGTATTCAATAATATCATCGAAATATGCCTCAATTATCTGTACTAAAAACAACTGTGCATCAAGGAAGTTGTCTTCCAAGTTGGTAGCTTGTTCCTCTCCATTAGTTACCCTTGACAGTTGATCAGGTCCTACATTTAGCTTCCCTAGCTTGAATATTACTTCAAAACCAAATTCTTGGAATAACAACAACCATCTGCAAATCCTCCCCCCAACATTGGCTTGTTGACTAAATATTTGAGGGCAGAATGATCTGTGAACATATTAAAGTGTTTACCGAGTAAATAGTTCCTGAACTTCTGAAGTGCATATACCATGGCTAGGCCTTCTCTTTCTGTGGTGTTGTAATTATGCTATGATTCTGACAATTTTCTTCTTGCAAAGGCTATAGGATGGTCTAAGTCTCCTGTTCCTGGATGCGCCAGAATTTCTACAAGTTCTATGGATGATGCATCTACATGAACATGAAATGTCTTTTCCCAGTCTGGGAACACTAGGATAGGTGTTGTGACCATATTTTCTTTTATAGTATCCAAACCTTGTTGAAAGTCCTCATTCCAATGAAATCTGATATATTTCTTTAACTATTTTTCCATTGGAGCAGTAATCTACGCATACCCCTTTATAAACTTCCTGTAATAGCCTGTATGTCCTAGTGTTTCTCTCAACTGACGCATTGACTTTGGTGGTGGTAAATTGAAAATGAATACAATCTTAGGAGGATCCACTAGTAAACCTTGTTTACATACTATATGTCCCATCAATATCCAAAAGGTGTCCCAAAGATGCATTTCTTAATATGCAATGATATCTGAAAATTCCTGCATATTTATAACATTAGTCTTAACACTTCTATATGATCTTTTAACAGTCTATACATAGTCCAATCATCCTTATATACTTCTAAGAAATGATGTATGAATTCCTTAAAAGAAGCTATGACTACTCTTGAGAATATGGTTGGTGCATTCTTCAACCCAAATGGCATGACTGTGTATTGGTAGGATTCTCATTCTGTAGCAAAAGTAGTCTTCTACCTGTCTTCAAGAGCTATTGTGATCTCATGGTAGCCTGAGAATCCATATGTAAATGAATATGGTTCTTGGCCTCCGGCATTCTCTAAGAATTCATCTGTAAAAGGGGTAGGGAAAGCGTCATGTAAGAAATCATCATTAAGTTTCCTCAGATCTACACAAATCCTTATCCCCCCTTGTTTATTTTCTTAGACTACCATATGACTTATCTATTCGTATTCTTATACTGGTTCTATGATACCAACTTCCAACATTATGTCAATTTCTGCCTTCACTTTCTACTTATATATTGGATTCAGTCTGTAAGGTCTCTGTCTAAAAGGTCTCGCCTCATGTTTGAGAGGTATTTTCATCTCTCCTATCTCTCCTGATATTCCTTTCATCTCTGTAAAGGTCGTTGGGAACAGGTCACTGTATTCACACATTAACTCTGTTATTATTTCTACTGTTTGTTCATCCCAATAGTCTCCAATAGTTTCCATTTTAGGATTTTTAGTTGTCCCAATTTTGAATTTCTTAACTTTGATTGGTGCAGCAAATACTTTTGACTCCATAGATGGACCTTTCACCTCCATTTCTCCTTCAATTTATGTAATATGAATGTTACGCAGGTCATCTTCATCTGATGCTTCTTCTTCAACATGATAGCATGATAGTAGTCCTTTGACTGTCTCTCTGTTCTGTTATTGATACTCTGTCATGAATTCAACCTATGGTTCATCAATAAATATCACACCTTTTATCTTCTTCAGCGTTGAATCAATGTTTGGGTTCTAATGTTCAAATGAGAAGGTTACTACAAGTTTCTGTTGTAGTGATGTCCATTCTGTAGTACCTTTGTCCATCTCTTGGTCTACATACCATCTTTTTGGGATTCCTTCCAAGGTATGGATAAACTGATGAGGCCATTCTTCCAGTGGTTTCATCCTCCATTGTGCTATGCACTTCTCCAAGTGTTATGTTGGTGTTCATTCCCCATCATACCTCTGTATTTTATTGCTTCCATGTTCTGCGCCAAATCTATTGCGTAGTAATCGTTTACATTGGTACTAGTCCTGAATTGTTTCTTTGTGCGCACCCCACCATCTTGCAGGTTTGGCCTTGAGTGCAATATCTAGGGATAAGAGCCTATGATTTTCTAATCCTTCCTCTTATATTTTGTAAGAAATTCCTCTAGGTCATTTACCCCATGAAAACTGAGAGGTTCTCTTACCTCTGTACCAACCCATCTTATTGTGCGGTTTATTCTTGTGGAAACTTCATGTAATCGTTGTTGGCAATTCTGGAAACATGTATCTTAGTCGGAAGCACATGATGTGATGCTTCTCCAGCTGAGTACCCAATATGCAGTTGGATTAACATAATCTTCTTCTCGCGTAGTGGCTCTATATAATTGGTTTATTTCCTCTAGATCTAAACAAGTGGGTTCTACAAACCTTTCTCCTTTTAAAGGGTCTAATGGCACAATGAATCTATATTCACCTGATTCAAACATCATTTTCGTTTTCTTCAAATTGATTATGTTCTGGTTATCAAATGCCCAATCAAGTCCAAGCAATGTTGGATATGGTGTTGTGACATCTACTATCTCTATTACTTCAAAACCTTCCTTAGTGCGCACTCCATCCAAATATGTTGTCACACATTTAAGTCTTCCAATTGGTAGAACTCTATGCTGGTTTGCTAATTTCAACTGGACAAATGAATAGCCTAGTGTGGGTTCTCCCATACACTGACATGTCGTCTTAGGTAAAACATTTACTTCATATCATAAGTCCAACATAATATCACCCATATTGAAATCTCCAATGTTGGCATTCATTCTGAATTCTCTGCTTGTCCTTCTTCTTGTATGGAGATAATTGATTGTTTTCTGCTCTAATTTCCCTTCTACCTCTGTGTTACATATTTCTAGTATATTTTGTAAGATATTAACAGATGATGGATCCTTTAATAACTTAACACACGATAGTAGAATTTTTTTTATGTTACTTACTTGCTCTAAAGGTTGTGCTTCACTGGTGTGATCCATTGAGGAATGAATTTCATACATTGGTACATTCTGAGTATGTTGCACAACTGATGTAGACATATTTATTTTCGTAAGAAACTCATGTCCTTCCTCCTTGAATGTTTCCTTTTCTTTCTAAACATCAAACTGCTTCCGTGGTTCAATATTCTTCTTTACCCATTGGTGTTGCATTGGATATTGTCTTACTACATCAGTTCCCGTCTTAGATCCTCCTCGTGTGACTATGTTGATGTTTTGTCCATCATCCCTGGCTTCTGCAGAAATCCAGTAGACATTTTGGTTGTTCTAGTTCCTATTTTCTTAGATCTTTCGCAATAGTGTTGAAGATTCTTCTGTATCATGGTTTGTTGCACGACAGTAGATACATGTCGCAGCTGGAAGTAGAGACTCCCTTGCATAATTTCCTAGATGTTGGTAGTTGTGGCACACTACTGGACCTCTTCCTCTTTCAAACCCTCCTCTACCTCATCCTCCACCTCCGCATCCACCTCAATCTCCTCACGGTGCATTGTACTGAAGTACTTGGTCGTACTGCGTGGGGTTATACTATGGTTGTGCGTTGTTGTATTGTGGTTGTGCATTGTTATACTATTGTTGCGCATTGTTGTATGGAGGTGGTACCTGGTTGAACTAAGGTGCATCTTGTCCTATCTTCATTTCTTCTTGCACCCTGTAAGTATTTGAAGCTCTTTCTCTCATCAGCATCATTGTCCTACAATATTTATTATCATGACTCACTGATTTGCAAAAATTACAGTATGAACTTTTGGGTATTGTCTGGTACGTCTGCATCATTGGAAAGTGATATGGATCATGCCCATGTGTTTTATAGATATCGCACCATGGTCCTCCTGTTGACAAAGGGTTTGGTACTCTTGTTGCCATGTACTACACGAAAGTTGGACATTCATTCTTATGGTTTCCTTCTATCCCACATTCCGTACACCAAACAACTTCTCTTTTCTCTTTTCCCTTATTCTGGCTAAGCTGAAATGTTAGATTCTTTAGATCCTCCTTCATCTCATCTATTGCTAGACCTGTCTTTTGATACTAGTTCTCTTCCAGTTGTAAGGCTGACTGCAAAGCCTCTGCCTGAGTTTCAAACTTTTGTTGTCTCAATGGGTATTTCAAATGTGATAACAATGAGTTCACAAATAAGTGTCGATGTTGCATAACAGTCATTACATACTTCAAATTACCTTTGAGACGCTTAAACCTATGATCAATCTCCCAAAAAGACTCACCTGGTTTCTTCCTGATTTCAATCATCTCATTCATGTACTGATCTTTTGAGGTAGGCTTCTGAAATTCATTTATCAATATTTTTTTCACATCTGCAATAGTCCTTGCTACTCCTGGTGGACTATTTACAGCTAGGCTCATGTACCAACCCAATGTGCAGTCTCTTAGCGTGATAACTAATTGTGTAAGTTTTGTATCGTCATTTTTGATCTACTTTGCTTCCCATATCTTCATATGAATAAGTTCTTTTCAGGGTCCTTAGATGCCTCTCCCCAAAATTTTGGTAACATGATCATGGGATCATGTCCTGCCATTTTGAATTGTGTTGAACTACTACCTATGCACGGTGTAGATATTTGTCCGTTACTTCCTGAATTGGATCTTCCAGTTGTTTCTCCTTGTGTACATGTGTTTCCTACTGTCTTTCTTCCACTAAAATTTGGTTTTCTAGATGGCAGTGTTCTTTCTTGTGCATTAGCCCCACATGGGGTTATATGTTCCACACTGACACTAACCTGGATTGGAGTTCTTCCTTTTGTTCTTTCCCTTGGACCTCTTGTTTTCCTTTCATATGTTGCATGTAGGATTTCCTCAATCTACTCCACAACTCAGACATCCTCTACCTCTTCTTCATCACTTGCCAAGCCCTCTCTATCAACCATGGCTCTCTTCTTATTATTCATCTTATATTGGTAGGGTACTCCACTGTGCGTCTTTCTAGTTGTTTCCATTATCTGATTTATCTGATCTTCCTCCATCATGATTGGGTACATGGCCTCCTTATTCTTTCCCTTATCCATTTATTCCTCCATTTCTACACCTCTTGTCAGTGTTTCCCCCCTTCCCCCATGCACGCAGGGAAGTTTAGTTGTCTGATTCCATGGTCATCACACCATTGTTATATAATAAAATATTGATTGAAGTATACAACAATCTGATATACCTACGTTTAAGTCCTTTTATAAAATTCTACTATGTTGCGCTGTAAGACTTCACGGTATTTACTGCAAAATCGGTGATAAACCCTGCAACAATATTGTCTAACCAAAAATCTACTGTGCACATAAATTTTTTGTTAACTTGTTGTAATTTCACGATCTCCACAGGATTCCACTCTAGCTGTCTCATTCGATTTGTTGAGTAGTTGTCTCTTAACCTCAATATCCACTCCTACAACAAATGCGGAAAATCACAGAAAAATACCTCATGCAAGTCGCTAAACACGTATTTATCCAGATATCTATGCAGTGTTATTTTAGGTTTTTTTTTATGATTTTGCGCAAATTCAAGTTCCTTTGTTTTCAACCATCTTTCGATCTCCTCCTTCATTGGATTCCATGGCCTTTTATACCTTCATTCTCTGCATGCTTCTTCTACATATCATGTCCACTCAATTCCATGTAGTTCCAGCCGACAACATAACCATTTGTTGGTTACTTCTCTCACTTCTACTTCTTGGGCTGACCTAGGTTCAGATCTGAACAGGTTTCCAACAAAACCCTCTAAAACTATTGGCCCTCCTGGTAAACCAGAAGGCAACACAACACACATAATGCACTACACAGTCTCACCTGAGATAGTTCTATGGGTGTCTGCAATGCTCAAGTGCTTGTCGTATAAGAGTGAGTGGGGATCTGGTATTGTATTTTATCTTCTTCATGCATGGATCTGATTATTCATTCTATTATTCCTAGGAATCATTCATCCTTTAAGCCATGCATGCATTCTAATGTATCTATCTTAACCATTCATTCATTCATAAACTAACTATCGACATAAGGTAAATATGCAAGAGACATCACCATAACACATGTTTTATTGTGGTTCACCCCATCCTCGGATACATCCACAAATATTTAACTTCTCTTCTATTTTATTTAGATATATGCAAAATATGGCATTGTACGCACTATATCTCCCATCATGAAATCATGAAAAAGGTTCAATAACCCCTGTGAGGCAGACTAGATCACACCAGGCTCCTCAGTCTATGATCTATCCCTCAAAATCTGGTATACTTGACCCTTCTACAACTCAACAACTTTTACAACAATAGCTCAACTACACTCATCGAACCACAAAACTAGAACAAACACCGAACCTCTAACGTAGACCTCCCAAGTTATTATTTATACTATTTTACAAGCTTACATCCATTACAATCTTTACCAAAACCCTAACACTAACATGGTTAGGTTTTCCTGCATGCGCGTCTTGCATGCTTCTCCTCTTGCATGCTTCTTTTCCTTGCACATGTTGCTTTTCCTGCCAACTGTTCTTCTCCAAAATTAGGCCTTTCCCTCAAAAATTGGGTCCTTCCTCAAAATAGGTCTGTGCCCAACAATCTTGTAATAAAATAATAAATATAATATAAAATAAGATATATGTCTTTATATTTGAAACATATTAAAAATAGATAATGTATATTTTAATTTATGATGATAATTACCGTCCACTGAGATGGAATTGGTCTATCAGAACTTAATAGGGTAAGGGATTACTTGCAATTCGTTATAATTTTGTTTCTGTGCTCGAAAAACATTGAGAGAAGTTTTACAAGATCACCATACTTTTGTTGAGTTAAAAGGTTAGGAAGGTTGATAGTGTGACAAAATTTTTGAAATTGAGATCTGATATGGGTATAGGTTGGACAATCTAAGAGAAAGTGCTTTTCATCTTCCACCCTCTAAGTGTTACAAAGGTGAAACACTCTTTCATCCCAAGGCGTTTTAGGAATAAACCAATGTCCAGTTTCACTATCGAGCTCATGAGAATTTGTTCTTATCTTAGCAAGGCTTATTTTTTCTTTATAGTTGTCAAGACAGAGAGATAATTTTGATCTTCTAGATTAGGGTTGATTACCTCCTTATAATAAGTTAATTTATTTTTTTACTCTAACTCTTTATCACACCACATTTTCTCCTTAAATTTTGATTTAATAGTATCCTTATGCAAAATGGTCTCTTCCATGATCCCCCAATGGCTTAACCAAGCATGAGAATCTTTATGCCATCCTTGCTCGAGTCGAAGGTGGTTACGGTTGGAGTTTGAAGCAATTTTGGGAAGCCTCTTGTCTTCCATGTTGATTAACTTGTTCTTATACATTAGGTACCTGGTCATAGCCGTGCTCTCAATGGGGGAAAAGCTTGCTTCTAAGAGGAGGATAGGATATGGCATATTTCCTTTAACCTTAAGATTATAAGTTATAAAATTCTTTTGGATTTGTTTGATCTTTCTCCATGATTCTCGAGAGATACTGTATCCCCAAACTTTGCATCCATATAGAATAACATGGGTAACAAGAGTCTCAAAGAGAAGTTTATTCTTTTTATTTTTATTTTTTTAAAGAGAAGTTTATTCTTATCCCATATCCCAAGATTACAATTGTTTTCAAGCCCATAATTAGCTTTCAATCCTCCAATTATCCTTTTCTCAATGCTATAATTCGAGTTGAGTTTGTGGTGAATATCGATACCAAGATATTTGTATGAAGTTACTTCCTCCAAGTTGTTGTTGTCATATATGATCTAAAAATGAAGAAGACTTGAAATACGTGAAATTATTTGCAATGTAAATGTTATGTGTTTAAAGCAGAAGGATCAGTTTGCAACACATAGATTAAGGGATTACTTATGCAAAATACACATAGACAACAGCATAATCAATGAACATAAGCACATAAACACAACAATTGATAAAGGAGTTCACCCCTCTCTTGGGCTACATCTCCTGGTCCAGCTTCCAATGGATCATTATTATTAATTGCTCAAAAGTGCTCAAAACAATGTCTTACAATGCTCAAAATGACAAACTGACTGCTCCAATGGCTTCAGAACATCCAAAAACCCATGTCTGGGCTCTTTCGGCACCTTAATCGGTCGAAAAACGAAGAAGTTAGGCCTCCTGGAAGTCTCCCCTTCAAGCTTGTTGTCTCTGCATCTACAAAACGCACCCTTATCCAATGAACCTGGCACACACGCAATTTAAAGTGTGAAAACCCAGCACCGAGCGCAACCGCGCCAATGGTGCAAACCGTAGGACGGTTAAGGGCGCGCAGCCCCTAACCGCCTAGCACCCGAGCATATGAGGGTCATGTGACCGCGCGCGTTGGAAAAAAGGGCTTAAAAACTTAACCGTTTAACTTCCGCGCTCCC